>BMAW01043383.1:826002-888385 GCA_019974015.1 Nephila pilipes | reverse complement strand
TTTTTTTTTTTATTTAATTTTCAGGATTTAGCTTCTATATTCTTTTCAATTTGTATTTTCGGCCTTTACAACCATTTTTAATTATATATTTTAGCCTAGTTTAATATTTTAAAGCATATTACAACTTTAAATTTATTATTTTCCATTTGGTTTTGTAAATTTTTTTCAATTTGTAGGTATTTTTTGATAATTCCGGTTTTAAATTTACTTTTTAATCTACTTTCTTTTCAATTAAAAAAAATTCTTTTTTTAGTGAAACTGTTATTCATTTCAATATGAAATCCACTCTCTCTCTCTCTCTCTCTCTCTCTCTCACACACACACACACACACACACACACGATGTTAAATAAATTTATCGTTTTCCTTTTTATTTTAATTTATCAACGCGGCACCTTTTCTTCCACTTTTCAAAACTCTGCATTCCTTTTCCAAGTAGCTTGCGTAATACTCCATCTGGAACTCTTTGTTTCAGTTGACTTAACACAATATTTTGGAGATTATCCCTTTTCTACCACACCTATATAAGCTGTCTGCATAAATTAACGTCCTATTTTTTTCCTTCTCAGTTATCCACCCCCACTTCTGTCTTGCCACTACGGAAGTTTTTTTTTTTGTCAAGACTGGGCAGTATTATAAGAAATAATTTGGTTTAAATATCTCCTAAAGTGTTATAATTATGATTGAATAAACCACTTGGACTCATTAAAGCTAAGTGACTGCCCTTTTATTTGTTTCATTTCATCGATAACAGTATGACATTATCCAAGATATATCAAAAGTCTCCAGGATGACTGGTACGAAAGTTCAAGGCAATAGATTTTGACAGAAGCAAAATGTAAAGATCGCATCGAATTGTATATCTTTATTTGCATTTGAAATTTAATTTTATTAAAAAAATTAATTTTGCCATTAAAAAATTAATTTTTTTTCGTTTCTTCTAAAGTTATTCCTCATGAAAAATATGCTCCTTTGAGTCTACTGTACAAGAAAGGAATTTGTGCTATGAAAGAGAAAAAGAAAATAATTTTCGTAATCTTTTCAAAAGTTGTGTCTACTCTTCAAGATAAAAGTAGTGCCATGTGAAAAATAGTTATACAAATTTCGCTTATAGATCATCAGATACAAACTAACAACTCCATCTTGCTCTTCAAGAGATAAAAAATCGTATTTGTGTTCGTGAATAGTGAGGAACAGCAAAGAATTTAAGGTCGTACATTTTTTTAGTTTTCAGATTTCTATTGCATAAATTCATGATTCATAATTAATTAAGTTTTAGGAGGTAAAAATTTGATTTCTTTTTTTTTAATGGTGGTATTTTTCATAGGTTATTGTAAATTACGTGTTTTTAGTCTACATAGTAAGTTTTGAAATTTGTTATTGCTACTGTTTTAAATTTGGTACAAAACTGTAAGCCTTTCATATTAAGTTGCCTACTGAAATGTACATTTCCAAATTTTAAGTTCCTACTATTTAGACAATTTATTGATAGCTTTAAAATTTGAAATATTAATTATGTGATAATATATTACCTGATATTTTATTGAAATTTCTATGGAATGTGTGTAGGGTTTTTGATTTGATATTTAATTTTGTGAAATATTTAGAAAGAGGTAAGAAACAAATATTTTATTTTGATTTTGAAATGTGATATAATATGTTATAAAATGCATATGATGACTTTTTTATTTGTTATATAATATTTATAAATAAAAATTCAATAAAACGTATTTAGTTGTCCTGTTAATAGTTCTGGCTCATAGCTGATGAACATCAAATTTCGTCAATAAAAAGATGCATGTTGAAAATTTTGTAAATAATGCTTCAGAAACTGTGCCGGAATCTTGTCATCAATGGGATTTACATATCAACTCAACTATGCATATGACTTAAGTACCATTCTCAATGTAAAGTGGTTCACTCACTACCGTTCTCTTTTAAAATATTATTCATTTCAATTAATGACTATGTGGTTTTGTCCCACAGTTCTTCCAATTTGTATGGTTTACGCACCACTGCCATTTAAAATTCATGGGTGGGGGTCACGTGGCTTAATTTTTCCAGTTTGTTTTCGCGAGTTTTATATGGATCAATACTCAATTAACTTAAGCAAAATGTCAAATTAATCGTAGTTAACTTTATATTTGTTCAAAAAATTAGCTATGTCATGAAGATATGACATAAATTTTTACTTCTATTATTGACTATAATATATTATTTCATGTTGTTATGTTATTTGAAGATATTTTGAAAATTTAGTGCATTTGCATACATTTTTTTTTGTATTTACTCTATGCTATGACTACAATTCAAGAGTTTCTTGAAGTTAAGAAAACATCTGTAACAGAATTTCCATCTTTACTGGGTCGTTAATAACCCTGGCCAAGTTGTACGAATCATGTGAACAGGGGGAGGGCAACTGCGAAGATAAATAAATTGAGCATTTTTCTTTTTATTTCAATTTATTAGCGTGAAACCATTTTTTTCTACTTTTCAAAACACTGAATTCCTCTTTCACGTAGTGGACGTAAGACTCCATCTAGAGCTCTGTTTTTCAGCCAACTAAAGACAATTTTTAGGGGATATTTAAAACGTTTTTCTGAATTTCACTTGGTGTGTGTGTGTGAGTGTGTGTGTGTCATCAAATTTTCGATCGTTAATTTTACCAACTTCCCATCAAGCTAGAGCTTTGAAATTTTGGGAATCGTTCGTACTCGCCTGACAATACAATATTTAGACATTTGCGACAAGTTTTAACTAATATTTCAATAATTTTGATAAGTCAAAATATTCTTTCCTCTCGGCGCTTTTAGGATTGAGGAAAAAATTTCTTTCCCCCTCTGGGAGCTCCGGGCACTCCCCGCACCGCATGAGGTCTCGTAAAACTAACAAAAGGGAGATAGTAAGGGTTGCTGACTTTCAGTCAGTAATCATTCGCAAGAAAGAAAGATTCCAATATTTGGCGCCGTGTCTTATCACAACAATTTTTTCAGAATTCTGGTTCCCATTTTTTTTAATAGAATGACTTACAAACTTTCAAATGCATGTTTTGATTTTATGAGTATTATGAGTTTTTTAATACGCTCGCAAATGTATCTTTTTAAGTAAATTTTAAAGTTAAAAATAACTAACAGTTTTAACTAATATTTCAATAATTTTCTTTAATAAACTTTGCACCATATAAAAACGTTGGTTTTTATATCGAATTTTCCATTTCCACTGCACCTATATAAGCTGTCTGCATAATTAAACATTCTCTTTTTTTTTTTTTATCTGTTATACACCCGTAGCCACGCTGCTACGGGTGGTTTTTTCGTCATGGCAGGACAGTATTATAAGAAATAATTTGCTTTAAATTTCTCCCAAATTATTATCATCATGTTTGAATAAAACACTTGGACTAATTAAACCTAAGCGACTATCATTTATTTGTTTCATCTAATCGATAACTATATAAAATTATCCAAGATTTGTCAAAAAATATTTTTTACAAACATACACACTTATGTACATAAATTAAGGATAATTCAGAATCCCACTGAAATCGAAATAAAAATTTCACCTGTAGAAGTATCGCACAGATCTTCAAGAATATTATGCAAATTACACGAAGCCATCAGATGACACCGATAGTACGTCACGATGACGGGTTTAAAACAGGTGTAAATACGGAAAGGAAGCAAATAAATAAAATTCTTCTCACGTACTCTGTAAGCCTTTCAGTTCCATAACCGAATAGTTATGACATAGGGGACGCTTGTAGATGATTTTTCAAGTGGTAATCACCTGGAATAATATCAGTAATCTGGAATAAGGGCGTACTTAGATGAAAATATTCGAAGAAATTGGAATCGCCCAAAGTGTCATCTCTAGGCTTTGTCAACGATTTCAAAATGATGGAAATGTCAGTAAACGTTACAGTACAGGTCGCCCTCGAGCTACAACGCTGAATGACAACAGGTATTTGGCAGCAACTGTAAAAAGAAGCAGAACATCATCAAACCTTACTCGCCAGGTATCGTCAGCCACCGGTACGACTGTTTAAAAGCAAACCGTGTACAGTCGTTTGGAACATATTGGTCTATATACTCGCAGTCCTGTCAGATGTGTTCCGCTCTCGGCAACTCACTGTCGTCAGCGGTTAGCCTGGAGTATGGACATCATCACAGTGGGGTTGTGGGATGTTTTCCTACTAGCCCAGGCTTAGCTAGTAGCCTGATTCACGTCGGACTTTCATATGCAGAACACCACGTACCCGCTACCAACAAGACAGCATCACTGAACGAGACCGTTACACGATGGTGCAAGATTGCTCGTTTGAGTGAAATTATACTGAGCTCCAGAACAGATCTACATGCTTAAATCGGAATCATGACAGACCAAATTTATTGGGATATCATTCTGAAAGAACATGTACGTTTGTTTCGGTGTACTATGGGAGCAGAAGTTGTGTTTATGGATGACAACGTCCGCCCACACCGTGCAAACATTGTAAGCGAATGCTTTCAGTCTGAAGATATCACCTGTGCGGAATGGCTAGCATTTTCACATGACTAGAATCCGATAGAGCATGTGTGGGATACGCTTGGCCGACGAGTTGCCCATTAATCATCGTCTACATATGTACCATAACTTCGAAGAGTGAATAATTACTCTAAAAATTGATAATGATAGTCAAGCGTTCGTTGATGATGAAATAATTTTTTAAAAAAGTAATAATGCTTAAACTGAGTCAGAATTTGCCGGAAAATAAAACTGTAAATCTTTGGAACTGGTTTGGAAAATATACAGATAAAAAAATTGGTCGATGTAGATTTTAATTTATTTATATGTGTATAATTTATTTATGTAAAATATTTTATTTATTTATGTTACTTATATTTGTTTATTTTTTGAATTTTTTGAGTTTTGAAAGCTTATAAATTTGCTTTAATATTTGAATTGTTTCTCCTTATAGTTAAGTTGATTTTAAATTCTCTTTCAATAACTTTTTAACAACTAATGATCTTTTAAGCCAGTTTATAAAAAATAAGAGCTCAAACAAATAAATTGAAAAAATGTTTGCCCCAGAGTTAATACTTTTTAAAATCCTAAAAATTAGCTAATTTTATAGCTTTCAAGAAAAAATATTATTTATTTGAATTAATTTTAGTTAAAAATGTTGAAACATTTAATCACGCTTATAAAATCTAGACAATTTCAACGACCATATTTGTTACTTAAATCATTTTCTTGCGAATACTAATCAACTTACTTCCGTTTTTTTTTTCTTTCTTTAAGTTAAAGTTACCAAAAATGGCTTTAAAAGAGCACTTTGAGACATTTTAAATAATATGGAATTTATTATTTCACGGATCATGATAAATGAAGATTATTCCTTGTTAAAATATTGTGTAATTAAAAAAAAATTATAATTCCTTTGAAGCTCGCTGTCTAAATGTCAAATTTTTTGGTCACTGAATCTGATTTTTTTAGTATTACTTTTAATGTGAACTGAGTGATTTTGAGATTCTCAGTTGAATTTTTTTCATTTTGTATACATAAAAAATATCTGATGAATATGATAAACTTGAAAGAAAGTCTTTTTTTTAAAAAAAGTTTTGATTAAGACAAAAGCAATGATCTTTATAATAGTAATGAATGCTTAAACATCATAAGTGAGTCCAAAAGAACAACTTATATCGATGGGGGGGGGTCCTTCTTTAGGTAAGTACGTATATTACGACCCATAGTATCCTGGTGATCTTTTTTTTTCCCCCCAAAGGAATTTGTTGAGTTAAATGATTCATTCAATGTCTTACTCTACATCAAAAAGTAATAAATATCACCCAAGAAAGATTGGACACGCTCATACCAACCACAATGATGTTTTATTAAAAGCTTTAAAAGCATTTAAATGTTGGACAAACAGAAGAGATAACCGTGAAACCAGAATACGGTTTTTCTCACGATTGCTTTTCAGTGTTACCTTATATACTGAGGTAACTGAATGTATTTAGCTCTCTTAAGCTTCACATTGCTTACACTGGCTTACCTTGCCAGAATAGCCGGCTGGTAGTAGTAGAATAGCAGTAGGAATAGTAGTAGTAGAATAGCAGTAGGAATAGTAGTAGTAGAATAGCAGTAGGAATAGTAGTAGTAGAATAGCAGTAGGAATAGTAGTAGTAGAATAGCATAGAATAGCAGTAGGCTGGTGGTGATCACCAGTCGCCACAGATTTATTGTATTTGGTATACTAGGTAGACGCACCCCGGGAAACTCTAACAATTCTTTTATGTTTTCGACCTTTTTTTTTTTTACCAACTTTCATCTTTTTTATCCATTTTTACAGATGTCTATATAACAGTTATGCCTTTTTGGACTCGGCATAGTCAAATTTGAGACTCTAGCGCCTTACATCTCAAATTTCACTCTCAATTTTTTCAATCTTTCTCCCTGTCAACCATTTCCCTTTTTTTTCCATCTGTCACATTTTTAGTTCACAGTTGCGCATGGTTTGAGGCAGCATAGCCCGATTAGGCCCAATAAACTCCAGTTTACAATCGTTCATTCACAGAATCATGTATAGCAGACCGCAATTTTAAGTAGAAGACAACGATAAGTTATCTGTACTTTTGTGCTATGTAAAAATATCCGGAGCAAAACTTTGCTTAAAACTTTTGATATGGTTAAGTTTAAATTACACAAATTCACGGAAAAATATTTTGGTGAATTCAATAGCAGTAAATCTCGATATAATACCCATATTCGTGTATCATATCACATTAAAACCGAATAATAAGACACTTGGAAACTCAGTGCATCAAGAGGTTAAACAGATCTCCCCTGCTGTACCACAAATAAAGGAGAACTTCAATGAAGGAAAAAATGATTCGTTATACAAATCATTCTAAAAATATTATTAGATTCATCCATCAATGGTTAGCAAAATTCGTGCTCTTCAACGATAACAATTAAATGAGATATTGTGCAAAGCAATTATTTTCTAAGTTTGAAATCTTTTATAAATAATACGGATGTTCATATAGCTATGTTGACTTGATTACGGTAGCATAATGGTCATGGTCGTGGACTCGCCACCTGCGCTGTTTTCGTCAAATTGTTGGATCGAACCCTGATGCCACAAAACTCCCGTCGTGTAGTGAGGCTGATTAAGTTAAATCTGGTTGTGGTCCCAAGTCCTCCGTTCGCGTGATAGGAAAGTTTGGCGAGAGAGATGCTAGCTAGGTGTCATCCTCGTTACTTGACAAAGGTTCACCATTACGAGATCCGTCGCCAGTAGCCCCCGTGTTGCTTATAAATGTGATGTTAATAAATAATCAATAAAATTCAATTTTTAGTACCCAACTTTACAAGTACACCTATATTATTCCATTGCATCTCTGTTTGTACAACATGTGCACAATTATACATCGTGTATTCTGAGTTATGAACCAACAGTCTACAGCAAATAAATCCGACTTCTATTTCACATACGAAATCACATAACATAACAACTTCGATGCAAACATCTTCACTCAAGTGAGGAAGACATTTGAGCTGGCATCCTTTCTCCAAACTTCCACATCACGCCATGGTAGGATTTAGAAAATCGACAGATTTAATGTACATCAGCCCCGCTGCTCAACGGACCTCAAGTGATATCAAGAATCATCGGAAACAACGCCTCTCATGAGCTTGGGACATGACTACTCAGCTACGGCGGCCGCATTTCGGAAGGAAGAATGGAAAGATGTTCAAAATAAATACGAGCTAAGTCCGGATTCAGAAAATTTTGGTACATAAAATGTACATAAAATTTATAAAAAACATAAAATTTAATTTATTTTGCATTTGACAATGACTTTTCATTTAATTTTAAATAAGACTACTCAAAATGGTAAATAATTGCACAAAAGAAAATTGAAATCAACATATTATTTACATGATACGTATTAGGTCCTGAGAGAAAAAATTATTTAGAATATGATGGTCCAGACTCATCTTCACACGATCTTTTTTTAAAATAGTTGTACTGCACAACGTTCGGTTTTGATAGAGTATACATTAACGATGTTTTACTGTATATGCCTAAATCTATTTAAAGGTCTTGGAAGAAGCGTATAACCCAAATTTGAAATTTGTATAATTTGCTTAATAATTTTAAAAAAATAAAAAATTATTCTGATGGTTGAGTAAACTATATATCGTTAAATCGATTTTTTTTATACGAAGCCCTTGTACTTTAAAACTGCTTAAACTAGTTTCAATGATGTTAGATGGACAATCAAACCATCTATTTCTAAATAAAAAAAATGGATTTACCTATCTTTAAACTTATTATTGCATAAACTAACTGCTTATGAAAATTAAAATCTTATTCTTCTTTTTGCAACAACAACAACAACAAAAACACCTCTTTTAAAAATGTACATAATTTAGGATAAAATCATGTGCTTTTTGCAATATGCAGTACCCTATTTTTTGTGTACATTATACATTTTTTAGAATTAAGTAGGCATTTTAAATAGTCTTCTGAAGAGTATCACAGCGTCTTAAAAACAGTTTATTGATTTCAGTTTTTTTTCTTGCATTTTTTTTTTGAAATTATTACAATTATTTAAGTGTTCTGTTTTATTCATTTAATTAAGTGTTCTGTTTTTCATTAGTTATGCTTCGATTGTTTTTGAAAATGAATTTTAAATTCGACTATCACTGGAATCTTGCTGGGATACTTAGGCACCTTAATTGTATTTCATAATAGAGTGTGTATTATAATTGTGAATAAATTATGATATAACATGTTATGTGGGATTTCATATATTATGTATAATTCATGATACATAATATTATGTGGGAATTATTATAATGTAATATTTTTCTCCTATAAATGTTTAGAAATTGTTTTGGAGTTTAGTTTTATAATAGCAATCATTTTCAGTACAGTAAAACTAGTGAATGTGGGATACAAAATATAATTATTTTAAGAATGAGAACTAGTTTCCTTTTAGCAAGATGACTATGTTGTGTTTAATATACATGGCGGATTTTAGTATACATAAACGCAGTAGCTTTCAATATCATTGCAATAGTTTTTAAGCAATTTAATATATTTTCCTTTCATATAAATTATATGTAACTGTAGCAAATTATTTGATCATTTAAATAACTTATTTCACAATTTGTGCATATTTGGTTATTTTAAGAACATTTTCAACATTTATCGGTTGGCTTACTCATTAAAAACGGCACCCCTCAACTCCTTCAATTCTTCTACTAAGTGCAGATTTGTGTCAAATTTATCAATTTATTTGCATTCGTTGCTTGTTTGGTTTTTTGGGCACAGAACAACAAAAGCTGTCGTCCCTTCTGAATTCCTTCAATTCTCAAATAAAAATTCAATATTTTTTTACGTGTTGCTTTTTAGTATGCTATGACGGTTAAGTAATAAATGTTACATGATGGGCTGCCATCTAGTGAGTAAGTAATGAAACAAAAGTCTGGTGTTTTAAAATAAATTCTTAGACTACATGAAGAATTTTGACGCAGAGGATTAATTTAACTTTTTGGAAAAGTAATATCTTAACTGAAATATTTCAGAAAATTTCATTACACTTATAAAAATGCAATGTAAGCAAATTTTTGCTTCATATTTCATTTTTCGAGCTTCTTTTTTAAATATATGCTAAGATTTTCAAAGGTCAATTATCATCAGACACTTCGCGCCCTACGTTGGACGTAATATTTTAAGCTCTCAGGGCTTGCCTTTTTTTGGTTGACTCGGGAATCATAACCCGGAAGCATCCTAGTGATCTTTTTCTCTCTCACATGGGGTTTACTGTCCGTAGTAAACACAGGTGATGCATCCCCGGGATACGCTATATATATAAATATATCAACCCTTCTTTATTTCAACTCTCCTTTTTTTCAACCAATTTTTACCTCTTTTTTTCAAGCATTTAGTTCACAGTTACACCTTGTTTGGCCCAGCATTGCCAAATCCGGCTCTTGCGCCATCAAAAGCTCCATCCCATCACTCACGATCATTAAACGTATCTCTAAATGAGTTATAATTAGTCAATTCGACTTCGGCAAAATTTTCAACATGACAAATTTACTATTACGTTCGTGGGATTCGCCATTCATATTTTTTGCTCAAGTACGTTACGGATTAAGCAAATTTGATTTAAGCTTACCTTAATTTGCGTTAAACTATAATATAGCCTCGTTCAGTCTGACCCCTTTAACTAGGATTTCCAGGTAATCCATGTAGGTCTGCATGATTATTTTTTATTTTTTTTTTTTTCAATTTGAGAAGTGTTATTCAAGTTTCTACAATAGCATTATTTGCTTCGTCTATGTATTTTGAAAAATTATTTGCTTTACTGAAATATTTTAACAGCTATAAACGTATGAAAGGAAAGCGGAAGAGGGGAACTTTACAAATATTTTGCCAAATTCAATAAAACTTTAGTAATACCTTTTATCTCTAGTGTTAAATAGCATGTCTGCTACATTGTCTAAATCAAATATATAATAAAATAACTTTAAGCCGCACTTCCATTGTTCACAAAGTAGACGTCTTTATCTTCAGAAAGTGGGCGTGGTAGCCTAATGGTCATAGCAGCGAACTCGAGGCCGGCATGAAGCAACTGAAGACTCGCCGTCAAGCGGAGCTTATGCACGTTAAATCTGGTAGAAGTCCCAAGTCCTTTCATTGGTATGGTGTGGAAGTTTGGAGAGGGGGGAACTATCGCAGCTGTCTTCCTCGTTACTTGACTGAGGTTCAAAATTACGAGGACCGTCGCCAATAGCATTGAGCTGCTTTTCAGTGTGATGTTCATAAACAATCACATTATCTTCAGTAAATATGATTCATTCAACAGAGAGATCCTTTTCTGTAAATATATGTTTTATTTTATTTCATTTTTCTCATTTTCCGTTTAAGCAAAGTATTGCGCGCATATTTAACTAAGAAATAGGTAGCTAAGACTTAAAGTGATTAACAAATTTTTCAATCGTCAATGTATGTATTAAAATTTAATGAAAACAAAAACGTTAATAAAAACCAGCATTGTGATTAGAAATATAGGATCACAAAAATAGATTTATGATAACATAAAATGAGAAAAACGAAGTATCAATGGTTTTTAAAAAATTCATCTTCATAAAAAATCAAAACCTCATTTTTAGATAGAATGGAACTATACTTGAGAAAATAGCTAAGAAAAAAAAAAAAAAAAAAAAAAAAAAAAAAAGGTTAAATGTAGAAAATAATGTTGATCTTTATAAGAAAATAAAATTCTTAGGTTTCTAGTAATAATGAAGATATTCCTTTACAAATCAGTGGTATGAACCTCTGAAAATAATTCAAAATATCTTAATTAGTGGCATGAAGTTTTATCGGCATACGAGCTATTTCTTTTCAAATTACACTAATGATTATGAATGGGATGGTTTAATTTGTAACTTAATTTACACTAAGATTACAAACCCAATAGCAAACCCAGCTTCTTGAATCAATTATGTTAAGTCTTGTAATACTTTTCTTCTTTCTATTTTATAACTGTTAGGCACTGGCGCTTTCTAGTTGTAAACGACTCGCCTGTATTCATGTCAGTGGAAGACTAAACCCCGAAATCGTAAGACGCACCGATGAGCGTTAAGCTCTTAGAAGGACTCTTAAATCTCTTTTATGTTTCCCCCCTGTGTTTTTTGTGCGCTAAATGTGTGCAAAGAGTCGTCCGATAACAAAAAAGGATTAAAAAGTGAATGCTCGTGATTCCATGACACCAGAAAAGAGCCTGTGATGACAATAAGCAAATATTTCCTTTTATTCTGACAAAACGAGGCGTTATCCTTTTCTTGTAGAAAAAGCGTCTAATTTTTATCCAAATTAACCTTTATTTTGTTAACAATTTATATGGAAATAACTGAAATATCCGCTATGTTCCTTTGGTAATGATTTGTCTGCAAGATAAGCTTTTTTTATCTCAGATTTTTTCTGTGGAGGAAGATCTACACCTCGACTCATAACTGCAGAGCAATAAAATGGGAAAAGGTAAGATTCCTCATAAGGAAAGGTTCTAACAGGCTAATTATTGAAGTGGAACCCTCATGTGAAGCTAGCATATAGAACCTACTGAATGCTTGGATTGAGATTACTCGACGAGAATTAATTTCTTTAATTCCACAAATTTTAATACTGAAATCAAAAACACTAATATTTCCCGTAAATGGATAACCAATGTTAAAGAATAAATAAATATTTACATGAAACATAAAATTAATTTAGATAAAAAATATAACTTTCCAAGATTTTAACCTCTTATGATTGCATCACACGTACTTAAAAAGTTGAATTATAAAAGTCCATATTAATTTTGTAACAACTGCCCTCCATTACTCTGTTCTTGCGCCATATCTGAATCGAAAATATCGAGCAATAACTACTGAACTCCAATTGAAGACACGTAAGAACAAACCAAAATGCTTTATTAGTTATCACTGTAGAATGTGCAGATGTGATTAATGTCGCTCTCTCTCGAGTCCCAACTTACTGAACAATCCTACATTATGGTTTAAGTATGAAATTTAGCTTACTAATTAACTCGTCCAGAACTCAACAATTCCTATTAATAGAAATTTCGTAGCTTAATACTTTTAACTAGAAATCTCTTCAATCCTCAAAATTAATTGAGTTGCTTCAATCTAAATTATGAATCTCTATCAGCAAGTCGTTATCCTCTATCTTTCTTTCCTTTTACTTTCAGTCTATTTCATTTATATATCATTATTTCGATTTCCCTTCCCTTCCCTTCCCTCTCATCTTCATCTAAGTTACCTTATCATGTTTCATTTTGATGGGAAAGAAATTGTAATTTTTTGCAATTCAAATGATCATAAAATCCCCAAGGTTAGTGAAGAGAAAATCCCTAATAGCCCAACGTCCTTATTTGGCAACCCACTGTATAGGATGACCCATTAAGACCTCATTAAGAACTTCAACTTCTTATATTGAGCCAAATATCAGAGCATTTTTTTCTCAAAAATGATGCAAAACATCCGTATCAAATATATTTCATTCAAAAACAGTATATCGTGGTTCAGAAAAATATTTAATTCTAAAAAAATTCAAAATCTTCGACATATTCAGTCTGTATTCAAACTTCGAAATAATTTATTATAGCTTGTTTAGACAGGGAACGTATCTGATTGACTACAATACCTCACTAATTTCTACGTCTTATATTTTATCATACAGAAATTTAGAAATTAATTTCACATACACGAGCAAGAGTACGCATTTAGTAACCAAAAGGAACACCTAGTTACTCACCAATATCGTGTGTGAGTATATAATTCCATCAGGTTAGAAGGTGAATTTTCAGAGTTTATAACAGACATTTCAACCTCGTCCCACAAATGCCTAATTGGGTTGAGATTGGATGACTGACGGGGCCATTGAAGCAACTAAAACTCTGACCATGTTTCTCAAATCAATTTGAGACAATTCTGACCCGGTGGCAGTATGCATTGTCCTGCTGGAAATAACCTTGGTGAATAAGGAAACATTATTGATATAAACGAATGTAAGGGGTCAACAATAATGTGGAGATAGACACTAGCATTGACGTATGTTCCAACGGAACTAAGAAACAGAGAGTACACAAGGAAAATGCTTCACATACTGTGATACCGTAGTCATCACAGTATGTGAAGTTATCATGTAGAGTTATCATGTAGCATGTAGAGTTATCATGTAGCATGTAGAGTTATCATGTAGCATGTAGAGTTATCATGTAGCATATACAGTTATCATGTAGCAGGTACAGTTATCATGTAGCAGGTACAGTTATCATGTAGCATGCCTTATCCATGGCTTCGTGCTGCTAGGGTCACTCAAGGACCTTACCATCAATGTCATGGAGAAGAAATCTTGATTCTCAAAATCTGACAAATTTCTCCCCTTTATTAAGAGTCTTATGTTGGCTTTCTGTAGCCCACAAAAGTCATTTTTTGTTTGTTTGGCAGCGAAATCGAAGAGGCTATTGTTAGTTGTGGGTACTATTTTAAGATCCATCTGGTGGAGCTTACGGATATGCTTTGCAATGATTTTGAGTTGTAATGTGCTGGAACTGTTTTTTTTTGTGTGTGTGTTTCAGCCCTTTTGTTACAGTACATAATGCGTGTCAGACGCCTGCTACCTCTTTCGTTTACAAGCGTTTTCCACACACTATTCTGCTTTCCGATCTAGGTTTTTTTTTTTTTTTTTTTTTTTTTAAACTTGACTGCAAATCTTTGAGGACAAGAGATACTGCCGGACGAAAAAGCCAAGGGTTCGTGGCTAGGGAGAAGTACTGGCACTATTCTGGCTTCCACTATTATACCGCGTTCAAAGTCCCTTAAATCTCTTGTTTTCCCCATGAACAGGCGAAATACAATGCTAAGTGATGTTTCTTACCAATGCTAACTGGTGCTGGAAAAAGTATTTCATAACAAATACGGTTAATTTCTCCAATACGCGCGACCTCACTGACTAGTCGAGCTAATATATTCTGGCCACCCAATTTATATGTATACTGCTGTTTGTAGAAAATGCAACACCATGAAAGAATCATCAGAATCAAATGAAATTTAATGCAGAAACGACTTGTACTGATACAAATAAATGATGAAATTTTCAAAACAAAAGAAACAAATTAAGCGTCCGAAATCAGTATTTGGTGCAGCCACCATGCGCTGCAATAAGTGCTGCTATACGACGTGGCATGGAGTCAAACAGATGTTGAATATCTGCTTGAGGAAGAGAATTCCATATCGCTTGTATGCGCAACCAAAGTTCGTCTTTGGAAACTGCAGGACGCGGATCACGAGCGAGACGCCGACCAACCATATCCCACACGTGCTCAATAGGCGACATATCCGGTGAATAAGCAGGCCAAGGAAGAAGTTGCATGCGTTGTGCTGAACAGAAGTCTCGAACAGTCCGCGCAACATGTGGGCGTGCATTATCCTGCTGAAAGATAGCTCCAGGGATGCCTTGAAGGAAAGGAACGACTTCGGGCTGTAGCACTTCACGGACGTACCTGTTGCTATTGAGATTACCCTCAATTCGTATCAAATTGGATCGTCCATGATACGAAATCGCACCCCAGACCATAACTCCGGGTGTTCGACCACTATGTCGTTCAATAATACACTCAGGAAGGCAGCGTTGACCGGCATAACGTCTAACACGAACACGGCCATCATGGGTCCACAAATTGAAGCGTGATTCATCTGAAAAGACAACTTGGTGCCAATCAGCTCGCCTGTCTCTGTGCTCAAGAGCCCACTGCCGACGCAGCCGTCGATGATTCGCCGTGAGGGGAATCCTGTATAAAGGCACCCTTGCACGCAATCCACGGCGCAGCAGACGACGACGAATTGACGAAGCCGACAATTGTACACCTGTAGCAGTAGACCAACGTGCTGCCAGCTGCCTGGAGGAAGCTGTGCGATCATTCACCGCCATGCGGAGCAGGTGTCGATCATCGCGCTCTGACGTCACCTTCTGTCGTCCAGTGCCTGTTTTTCGAGTTGTTCGGTGCTCGTCGGTCCACTGCTTCCAAACTCGCATCACTGTGGAACTGTTCCGCTGCATACGAGCTGCTATTGCGCGATAGGAAAATCCTCCTTCTCGAAGGCCGATTATCCTCCCTCGTTCAAACTCCGTAAGTTGCTTGAATTTCTTATTCTTCCGTCGTGGAGGCATACTCAGGTCTCACTAAACGTTTGCCACTAACAAATAATCATAGACTTTTTTCAACGTCCCGCTACAGCACTTTATTTATACGCTTTCAGCATCAATTCAGAGGGCGCTGCGCGCGCCGCGCACGCGCGATGGCTCTGAAACTTTATTAATTTGCATAATATCCTATAATTGACATTTGCTGCGAATTTCATTTGATTCTGATGATTCCTTCATGGTGTTGCATTTTCTACAAACAGCAGTTTATATATAGAGGGGTATTGTAAAGTTTTAACTATAACGATATAACAGAGATATATTTGCATAAGATTTAATCCACATATAAAAAACTTATCTTTACGAACAAAATGTTGTAAATTATGGCTATTATGTTGATATGCATGATTTCGGGAGACCACAGATTGAAGTAACATACAATATGGAGAAAATAGACTTTAATCTGCTGAGTTCTGCAATGTCGACCTTCGAATTGTCAAGAAATTCTGGGGAAAATATATATCTCTAGATGGCGACTATATATATATAAGAAGAGAGAAGTATCTCTTAAGAGTAATAAATAAAAATTAAGTTTCAATCTCGATTATTTTTAGTAATAATTAAAACTTTATGATAATCCGGGATATTAATTAAACTTTACGATACTGCGGGTAATTTAAATCTACGGTTTCCTGAAAATAAACTAATCAATATTAATAACTGTATTTCACATTACTACAAACACAAGGATGAATTAAAAAGCAGAACAAATTTTATTCAGGTATCTAGGTTATTTCTTAATAATAATTAAAACGTTACGATAATCCCATGTACATATATATAATCACATTTTTTGTCATCAGCTACCGTTAGTGTTAATGTATTTTAGTAGTGGCTTAGAACAACCTGCATTCTTTCAATATGGTCCAGAAAAGCTTAACGGTAGTGTATCCTTGATTTAGAGGAATAAACAAATCAAATAAAAAACTTTGGCTGTAATATTCACAATTTTGGGAAATATGCATATATAATTGTAAAATTAGTTGCCTAAATAATATGAAATGAGGTGATTTTTAATTTTTTCCGAGACTATAAAAAGTCGAAGGATTTGGCGGAATCGAATAACCTAGGAGCTCTCAAACTTTCATTAACTAAAATTCCTTATAAAGATTGGTTAATTTTCGCCTAGGAAAATAAATCGCTTATAAATTAATAGCTACATAGCATTTTAAGATCCAGTTTCGTTACTTTTTATTTCATCAATTGGAAAGTCACCAATTAAGCAGCCAGTAGAATAATCAGCGAATAAATCTTTAAAGTACTTTTATTTTTATTTTAGAATAATCAAAAATCAATATTAATATTACGAAAAGGGATCAGAAACTTTCTAGCGTCCTCAACCAAAGATTATCAGAAAATTCTAATCTAATTAACTGATAAATGGGATCCGAATTAGGAACAAATTTAAATACTAGATCCGATTCCAATCTAAACTATCCTACAACTAAAAACCTTCAAGTGTCAAAGATATGTGCACAAAACTTTCTCTGAACTTCTCGCAGTATAAGAGCTCCTCACTACTAACTGAACATGACTTGAGTTCTGTCATTATTTCCCCCTTCAACTATCACTTTTGATACCTTTAACTGAATTTATTTGAATTAAAAATCCTCATCAATGATGATGCATGACTTATGTACATAGGATTAAATTTAGTGAATTGTAAGTTTAATCCTATGTACTTAAGTCATCATACTCAGTTCCCATAAGGGAATGAGGAGATGGATATATAAGCAAGGGAGAATTTACATCGAGGTTGGTAATTTAGTGCTTGATAAAGACAGTGAACAGAAATTATCAAATGAAACATAGGTTTAGATCTGAGTTGAATAGTCAGTCTTTGTAGTAATTCCAGATGAATCTACTTAAGGTTAGAGACTCGAACCCTCATGAGCTCTACTTCTCTAAGGTCTCGAATCCCATAGAGTTGATCAGAATTATAATCCTCATTTTATTTAATCATCAAAGCTGGCACGTATTGAAATTACTACCACAAATAAAGTAGGTTTGGGATCAAAATTGAATATTAGTTGATCTGAATAAAATAACTTAATTTTTATTACTGCGTGAATTTCTATTCTCTGGACTATTGTTTAATGATTAAGTAAATAAGATTTAACATGAAAAGGGATGAAAATAACAGAGAGATTTTAAAAACTATCGGATTCTTCCTATTCACTTCGCTTGAATATATAGCAAACTAATTTACATAAGTACCGGTTTATTCACAAGGTGAGGTTCTCAAATCAAATAGCGTCATAGAGAATTCAAAAAGGTTGGTTGAAAGGATATACGTGAATGGACCAGTTCCAAGAGTACTGTATTGATTGATTCTATAAAGATCTTACATGGAGTAATGGAGACTGCATAGGTTGGAAGTTTTGCAAGGGAAATATCGTTTCAATATCACCTTCATCATTTGACCTTAGCTCAAAATTACGAAGCTTGTTGTCAACAATTTATTCTGTTGTTCTAATGTAGATTAAATTAAAATAACATCGAATACTGGTTTGTTATAGTAATTAATCATGTTTTTCGAAAGGAAATTATATAGATTATTCAAAAAACAAATATACCTCGAAAATGTTGTTAAGTTACTTTATTAACGATTTGTAAGTCTTTTAATCAGTACGCACTTTGGAAAATAAGTAATTTAGATCTTACTATAACTTAACTGTTTGTTAAGTTTCACTTAATTTATCGTTTTTTTTTAAGTGTGTGTTTTTTTGTGCAATCTAGTTTGAAGTAAAAAAA
Source organism: Nephila pilipes (assembly GCA_019974015.1). NCBI lineage: Eukaryota > Metazoa > Arthropoda > Arachnida > Araneae > Nephilidae > Nephila > Nephila pilipes. The sequence goes on along the minus strand of BMAW01043383.1, from coordinate 869,863 downwards.
CCAACTCATTTAAATAAGAAAAAAAAATGTTATTAGATTACGTTTTTTTAAGTGTTTTTAAATCGGTGCTGTGTTATCTTTTTACTTCTGCATCAAGAAGAGATTATTCTACTTGAAATCTTAAAAAAAAGTGAAAAAAAAAAAAAAAAAAAAAAAAAAAAAAAAATTCAGCCAAAATTTCAATCCTGCTAATTTTACTTTTACGCTTATTCTTCCTTTGATTTCTTTTCAATTGAGAAGTTTAGACATGCCATATTTTATCCTTTTAACTTTCAGGGGGAAAAATTCCACCAAATCTTATTGCCCCAAGAAACATTATAGTACATTTGACATTTTTCATTGCTAAAAATACATAATCTACTATTTGATAAAAAATAAATAAATGAAAAATGAAATAATGGGGCAAAGCCATTAAATTCCGAGCAATTTTCCCCCCATTTAATTAGATTAGTAAACACAGTTTTTTTTTTTTTTTTCCTATTATAAACATTTAAAAACTATACTCTTTTTCAGTTAAATTGATAAATGTTTAATTATGAAATCGATATTTAAATAATACTAATGTTTTCAATAAAATGAAATAAAGCGGAATTTTTGTATGTTATTTCTTTCATATTTCCAAATACATTTTTGAAAAATTTAATAAATTAATAGCACTTGAAAACAAATTAAAAAAATTCTCTCAATTATTTTCTGATCCAATGTAATTATAAGGACTCAATTTTTCTCATTTTTTTTTTTTTGGTCAAAACCAGTTAAGAAAATTATTACATGATCTTAAGACATTTTAGCAATTAAATAATGATGCGGGGTCTTTTCCAATCAAATGAATCAAGGTCTGTTTTTCTCCCTCACTAATCTAAGACTCGCTAGGTGTTAAATATTGGCTTAGTTTAAAATTTTTTTCCGAGAATTAATGTACTGTATCATTTTAATTCTTGTGATTTTTCTATTTTTATTTCAAACATTGTGCAATTTTTTTTTTTTTTTTTTGATTAATAAAATTCTATATAGGTTAAATTAAAATTTTTTAAGAACAAAATGGGATTTATACATCTTAAAAGCCAGAGAGAGCCTAAGTCTGATAAGGCATTAAATAATGTCCTATTTTTTTAATATTTCAAGGCATTTCAGTTCTTCTCATTCCAGATATTTTACAAATCTTTTGTGATTAAGAAAAATCCACTTTTCGAATTTTCCTTTAATTTTTGAATCAAATATAATTTACACATTTTGAGGTTTGATAGAAATTAGAGAATATATACATTAAGAATTAGAAGTGATACGAATTAATAATTAGATCAAATGGCTTTCGTTTAATAATTGTGAAAAAAATAATACGGCGAAAGATTGATTTTAAATTTAACATTCATTGAAGAAATTGCAGCCAATAGCGTTTTAGTTAATTCCTAGTAAAATCAAACACAGAGCGATTATTTCATGTATAGTTTATGTAAGCAACTATGATATTGCTAATAAATAATAATGACATTATTATTTATTTACAATAAATTTCTGATTATTAAGCCAGTTATTAATGAAATACGAAATCCTCAATGGACTGTGTTTCCGTTTACTTTATAAAATACGAAGAGTAATTTTTAAGTAAGTTTTTCACTTATCGTTTGAAAATAAAAATGCGACCACAAAGTAACCTTGTAAATAATTCAGCTTACGAAAAATATTTTAATGAAAAGTAAAAATACAGCACGGTAAAAAATGAGCAATGGATAAACTATTGAATCGTTTTTAATTGTCGTATGAGTATAGTTGTAAATATTTTTTTAAAGAAAAGGTACAAAAATTTGCAGTGATATTTCAAAATTATGTGCAAATATTTTTACTGAAGCACAGAAATCAATGTTTCAAACATAACTAAAAGTTGTTTTAATCTGTAATCAAAAGTTGCTTTTGATTAAAACATTATTACATTGCGATTTTAATTTGATTAAAAAATCAGTTTAAAACTTAAATCTAAATAAAAAAAAAATTAAGTTTTTGTGCTTACTTCACTCTTGCTTTTATAACAGGGTTAAATCTTGCTTTTATAATAATTATTTTACGGGGGAAAATATAATTCTGTAGTCCAACTACTTAAAAAAATATGCAACCTCAGTAAACTGAATTATAAAATCTTGAATATCCACAGTGAATATATAAAAAAGATGCTTAATTGCAAGGGAAAACCGCAAGCAAAAATATACTCAAGTTAATTTTAAAAACTGTAATACTTAAGGAATAATAGATAAAAATTATAATGTTCTGTAATTGAATACTGAATATATTGATCGTACATTTTCTGATGTACGATACTCGTAGTTTATCTTCTTAGATCTGAATAAATTTTTTTTTACAATTACCGATGAAATGTTTTGAAACAAATAATTTGAGAGTTTTCTTAAATATTAAAAAAATGCGTGTGATTTTATAAGTAAAAAACACAATGTCATTAATTTGATTTCGAAATCGTCAAAATTCAGAAAGAAAAGTTCAAAAAAAAACTTTATCGTTCAAAATTTTAAAAATGTAATGTACCTTTTGATTTATTCATAGTTTCATCACTAAACTCATCAAACATTATGCGCGAATAAAATTTAGCAGAAGAAAATAAGTGGATTTAAATCATTATATTTCTATCTTTTTAAGGTATCCTTACACCTCCGGAGAACATTTTTTGAAATACATTGATATTTGCTATCAAAATATTTTTTAATACTAAAACATAACCTAAAGCTATGAAAAACAGATTTAATAATCGGCTTTAAATTCAAAAAAAAATTTTTGGAGTGGAAAATATGGTGAAAATAGTACATAAACTGACTATCAGAATAACGCTCATAATTCAAAAGTAAACACAAATATCATTATTCTGTACATTTTATCTTATTCATCATAACAGTTTTTGGGGTTGGTATTACTTTCAAAATGAAAATCATATTACTACAATTTTTATTGTGTTTCGAGTCAAATAACAATGAAAAATCAAGAAAAAGTTATAACAATGCCTGATTTACACGTTTATTACTAAAAACGTATCAATTTTACAACAATGAAAGTAGTAGGGGTTCTTAAAAACTATATAAGGAAGATACTTGCAAATTTTAAATTAATTTGGTTCATAATTTTTTCTGATATCTATGTTGCCATATGTAAATAGGTCGAGAAAACTCATTTTGAGAAAAATCAAAAACAAACTTTCAAATGCAATTAAAAATTAGCTATCGAGTAAAATTCAAATCCCTGTAACTTAAGTTCTAAATAAGGTGTAAGCAAAATTCAAACACTATTAGAAAGAAAAAAGTTTAAATTTTAAACTGACGTTAAAATTTGAAAATCGAAATATTTGACAAAAATGGTGTTTTAATGGTGTACGGATACCTTGAAAGAGTATTACTCTCTATAAATGTTTTCACAAATGAGGTATTCATGCTTCATGTTAAGATGTATAATATGTAGTTAGTACTTAGAATTTAAATTTTTGTATCCCAATACTGATATATTAAAATTTTTAAGGATGCTTGCATAGAATAAATAATAAGTTTTTAAAAAGTAGAGTTTTTAAAATTTGAAGATTTAGCATTTCAAAAAATTATTTATTTCGATTTTATTATGATAATTGATAATTTCAGACGAATCACTGTAATTTACTTTGCACTGTAAATTTTTAATATTAAATATAAATAACATAACGTAAGGGCTTGGAAATGTATAAAAAAATTAAATTTAACATCACTATGAAATTATAGTATGATTGCTGTAAGGACAGTCGTTCGTTTGCTTTATGCTTTTCTTATTCAGAACAAAAAAAAGTCTTACTCCAAAACAAGGTTTTTGGATTTTCCGAAATAGTAAAACCGTTTTTAAGGCTGTATACTAGAAGTAAAAAAAACTGCTCGAGACCCTTGATCCTGTTGCTGGTTGTCAGAGTTTGTCAAAAATATATTCAGCTTACTTGGAGAATTCATTAAGATTAAGAATTAATCAAATTAACTAAGGATTAAAAGCATCTTTCGTTTCTTTCTTAGGGAAATGAGTCGACGTACTAACAGAAAAAAAAAAAAAGACTTAAGTGAGTAAAGGGGAATATACTAGATAAAAAAAATTAAAAATGCTTCTAGTCCAAGGCTGCATCTATTTTAATCGAATTACGCAAATTTCATTAACAATTATGAGAAATATTACGTGCTTCCTAAAAGCTTTCCAGCCGTAAACCTTAATTCAGCTTAACTTCTGTGAACGTGTTTAATCGTATTATTATTGCATTCCAGTGTTGACTGAAGATATTTGATTAATTATTCAGAGCACTTAATTGCTACAGTGTTGCTCTATGTTACCAGAAAGTTTGTTTGTAAGTCCTCTTAGTTTTTGCTTTTAATTACATGAAAGTACTTCAAGGATATTTTTATTCATTAGGAAGTAGCAGCAAAGGCTCTAGATTAATATTAAACAAACCTTTTAAAGAGTGACCTTTTCAAAAGTGTGTGTGTGTGTAAGAAGTTTTCACAAAGTAAATTAACAATTCTTCATACTTTGGAAATTCAAATAATTGTCTCTCGGAACAATTATGTATCGAAATGAGGTATTAATGAGTTGATTAGATAAATGCATATCATTGTTTGGTAGTATGCACGAAAAACTCGAAAAAGAGCTGTATTTAATGAGAAAGACTGACATATTCTATTTGAAGCTGAATTGTGAGGGAAATTTGAAATCAAGTAAATGGAATTTTAAACTAAAAAGTTATACTTTGAATTAATAAATGTAAAGCTGGGACTCTGAGCATCTGTCACGATTTCTTCTTTCACTAACTCTTTGGATTTCTTTTTTTTTTTTTTTTTATCGTATTTGAATTCATAATCTCTTCTAATAAAATGAAACGAAATTCATGTAGATTAGATTAAAATTATGCAGTGTAATTAAAAGAATTTTTCATTTTCATGTATAAACTACGAAAAATTTAATATTAAAGTTTGAAGTTAGTTATTTAGTGATAGCAAACCAAAAAGCGATACTTCAGAACCAGTCATTTTCATTTTAAGGAAAGATCAGAGATCTTAGAAGAAATGAGAAATGGTTCAGGAAATGAACCATAGTTCTTGTTATTCTACTCAATCGAAACAGATTGAATTGGTAAGATAGTTAAATTTTTAAAATTTCAATTGATAGTTAAGCTCTATTAGGGCAAATAGCCATAAAGAGAGTGAATAGTCATAAGAGTTTAAACAATTAAAACTTGAATGAAAACTAATTGATTTGGTTGATACGTTTGTGAAATTCTATTCAATAAACTAGTATCAATGGCTCTTATATTTAAACTTGGTAATCGAAAATGAATCAATCAATACCCAGCGGGCTTTACAAAGTCATCAATTGTTTTCCATATTCTTCATTATCAATGATGATTAAACTACAATTGCCGATAAATTAAAAGTCTTACATTAGAATAAAAAAATCAAGTTATGATTTAAGGCTTCAAAATCTTCCATGATAAAAAATTGAATAGAATTTAAATGTTTCTACTTTTCATAAATGCAACTTCTTTTAATAATACTATGGTTAAGAAATGTCACTTGACATTAAATTGCATTGATATATTTTGAATCGAAAAAAGTTTCATTAATTATGTGATGTCAAAAAAAATTGCGAAAATAATTAATAGTGAGACAGTAGTTATTAGTTTAAAATAACGCACAAAAACTCTCTTTAGAACGTAAAGATGTAAAATTATAAAAACAATATATCCACTAACATGGCATAAAAAATAAATTCACCAGGTAATTTTTCGAAAGAAAAGCAGAAAATAGAATTTAAAATGTGTAAATTTCGCTATTAATACACGAAGTGAAATGGAGCATCTTTTAACTTTAGTAATACACATATATTTGATAGAAAAATTTACAGTGCTTTAATAAATTTTTTAATGATACATATACAACATAAAAATTAATTTAAAAGTTAAATTGGGTCAAAATTTATACTGGTTCAAAATTTAAGTAAAATTGTAAATAGGACTAAGAGGAAATATTTTCACGCTAAATGTTATTCAGAGCATTTTCAGGAAAAGTCAATAACCTTTGTTGCTTAAATGGGAAATGACGTGTGATCTAAATGAATAATACTAAATGGGATTTTCTAGCATTAGTTGTTCAACATAAGATTAGAATGTGTGTTTGTGTATCCAGTTTGAATTTCTGAAAACTTTGTATGTGATTATATTTACTCCTAAAGGGTATTTAGGATTGTTTTAAGATATCCAGTGAGATATGGGACACTTGTCTTTTGCGGATATCTTATCCTGTTTATACTAAAATGCTCACTGATTGTGATCTTCACTTTCCATTATTAGTGGCCGCGGATGCCTAGTGGCCATAGCCGCAGACTCGCGGTCGGCGTAGTTTTCGTCGAGTTGTGGGTTCGAGACCTGATGTAGCTGAAGATCTACCGAGTAGCGGGACTGATGCACATTAAATCTGTTGAGATCTCAAATCCTTCCGTGGCGTGGTGTGGAAGTTTGGAGAGGAAGGTTCCAGCTCAAGTGTTTTCCTCGCCACTTCACCAAGATTCAGAATTACGAGGTCCATCGCCATTCGCCCACGTGTTGCTTCTCTGTGCGAAGTTTTTAATAATAACAATTGCTATTACTTATCTTAATTAGAAAGAGTAACAAACAATCCTATGACGATAGAGACAGCTCATTGATGATACGAATCAATTTATTATTTATATAATGAATAGTAAAGTTCAGTAGTTAATATTATTTTCTCAGTAATTAAACTTCTTAATCGCGTTTGAGGAAACGTTTAAGATACATATTAAATTAATTTCTTACCAACTCATTTGGGTTCAAGTGAGTAGATTAAATGGAATTGAGGATTTGATCTTTGACCCCTCCTCCGACCTCTTCTGGGATTCCTCTGATACCATCTTATATTATGAACGCCGAGATCGGACTTTTCACTTTGATTCACTTTCATTCTCCCTAGTTCTGACTCCAACTACCTCTCAACAGCTGTTTAACCCCAATTATTCAATTCATTGCTGCTTATAAATGTAATTTATCCAATCTGTTCCCTACACTTCATAATTTCAATCCAATCTACATAAGTCTCGTTTCATTTTAAACAATTCGTCATTCGTATTGAAGAGTCTCCAAAGTTAGTGAAGGGAAAATCGCTGTATAGCCCAATATCACGATCCTATAAAATGATTTTCAAAAGGATTTGTTGGACACACACACACACACACACACACACACATTAGAATTTATTTATTTATATTAAATAGAATAGCGCAACATTTTTAAAATTCACGAATAAACTAAAAAGTTAATTTAAAAGTTAATACCATAAAATAATATTAAAATCACAACTGAAGCATTAAGAAAAAAGACAAAAAGACATGAATCAAACGAAAAGTAGAAAAATAAAAATTACAAATCGAAAAGTTAATAATAACGCTTTAAATAAATTTAAATAAAAAAGAGAAATTAGAATTTCAAAAGAAAGTAAATTAAAATAAATAGACAAAATCCAGAGGTATCAAAAAACATGTAGTAATTGAAAAGATTTAAAAAACAAAAAAATTGTGTTATTCAATTTAGTATAAATTCTAAATTATAAATATATATATATTTTGGCTGTATATAAACACATCAAGTGGCACTCAAGGGAACTTTTAAGTAAATGTTGTTTAGTTATTTCTTACCTCAAAATATAGGGAAAAAGCAGCTTTAAATTCTAGAATGATGCTCCTTTTGATACAATTTTAAAAGTAATACTTGGATAACTTGCGATATTTGAATAAATATATGAAGAGGTAAAATTACATTTATTGATATGGGAGAATTTCATTAAGTAATTAAGTTTATTTTTAAAAATTATTGAGTGCTTTTTTTACTAATATGCTCATTCTCTCTCTCACCCTCTCAGACACTTTTAAGTATATACAATTATTATAACATATATTTACGAGTTTTGGTGTATGTAGCAAATTAAATGCTTTCATTATTAACAGGTGATTTTTTTGAAAGTTTCTTCCCTCTGAAATGGAAAGTATTCCTTGAATTTTAACTTATTTCCATTAAAAACTATTCAAAATTACTACGTAGTACTTAGCTGAAAGAATTTCAGTTTACATACATAAAAAAGAAGTTTATTTAATGTGTTTTATTAAGAATAGAACATAAAAAGAGCAGGAAAGGAAAATTATTAAAGAAGATTTCACAAAAATATTTTGATGTTATAATTAATATAAAGGGAAACACAAACTACTTGAATTGATTATAAAAATGATTAGTTAGCAGCTAATTTAAAAATTAATTGATTTCAATTTCATTTGTAGAATTTCTTCAATTATCATTGATATCTTTTTAAGTATTCGCGTAAAGTAGGTTTCCATTAAGAAATCCAAATTAAAAATTCTCCAAACGTATAATAAATGTGAATATATATTGTGTTTACGGTTTCGTATTACAGTATAATATGACGCTTTAGACATAAAATATTATTGCAGTGTTGCGTATTTTTGGTTCTTATTCACAATGGACTTTTCCAGTTTTTATCATAATTCTTTTCAGGAAGGCTATTTAACTTTTAAGTAATTGAGCTGTAAAGTTATGTATTTTGCCACATAAAGTAATACAAACTGAGCCTATGAATTTCATTGCCTGAAAATTTATTTAATGTAAACCCTTTTAAATTCCTCTTATAAAATATAACATTAACAATTATAGCTAAAATGATATGTTTAACTACAATATTTAAATGCTTTATGAAGGTGATTTTCAAACTGTAGTATGTATATCCCTAATTGGTACGTAATCGAAAAAAAGAAAACAAAAAACAATAACGCTACTTTAAAATTACTACAATTTCTCAGGGAAAAAAAAAAAAAAAAAAAAAAAAAAAAAAAACAATAACGCTACTTAAAAAAAAACCCCACAAAACTATTTATCTAATTAATTTTACTTTAAAGGTATTTCGAATTTCAATTCTTCATTCAAGGAAGACAACGAGAGAAATATTTAAGAACCTTAGGGTTACAAAGATATTTAAAAAAAAGTATTGCGTAGTAATCACTAACAGTATTAAGATATTTTTCTGTTTTCTCTTATCGATGATAATTTAATCCTCTATCATCCGAAATCTATCGATTAAAAAATTGGTTTATGACTTTTTGTTGAAAAAAAATCTGTCTAGTGTCATTTGTTTCTATCATTATTAAATTTTTTTTTTTTTTTTTTTTTTTTTTAAAATGACTTACTAAATCATAATTCTTTAAATATGATTTCTAGTTAACTTTTAGCATTTTCATGGAATTTCAAATTGATTTTTCATTGAATCTGTATTTTTTTCAGGTAATTTCAAAGCTCGAGGGTTTGACGATTATAAAGCTATTTTCCATTGCATTAACAGCACACTCAGTTTTCAACCATTTACTACCGCTCAGGATGTTATCTTCCATAGGAAAGTATGGGATTTATGACTCAGAGGTGCCCCTTCTGATTTTCTCTTTCTCCTATGAGGTTTACTATCTTTGGTAGGGTGACATGACCGTAATGACTGTTCCCTATTTCTGTTCCTCCACCTTGTCAATTAACACATATGTATTTTTCTTTTTCTCTTCAACAAAGCCTATAGGTCACAGATACACATTGTTTAACACAGTATGCGGCGAAAATATCCACATTTATTCACTCATTTAACTATTTCATCTCATTCCTTCTTATAAAATATTTTTCAAAAACAGTTATCTCGTTTTTAACATGTTTGCACGAAGCTCTTATGGACATTGATATTTTACTAAACAAATCGAAAAAAGGCAAAATATTCGCTACTAGGAATATAAATATATAGTGATAGTTTAAAGGAAAATAAAAAAATAAATCTTCGACTTCATGCGAACTTATGCTCGTATTAACTTCTATTTCTATTGTCTTGCTATGCAAATGAGCTTCCATAAAATTAAGCTATAACTGTCAAATAGAAACGCATAATTTTCTATAATTTACTTGTTTTGAAAAAAGAAGAAAAAGAAAAAACACAGAATTAAAGCCGATTGCATTAAAATATATAGAATTATTAATTTAGACCGAAGATTATAAAAAATAAGTAAGAGCGTTTAGAACTACATTTTATCATAAACAACATTATATATACGTGTAATTCAACTGTTTATAGTATTTATTCTTTAAAAATATCGCTTTTCCTTTCTTCATAAAATTGATCACTCAGGAAGTAGTACTTTGAAGACCATCCTTAAAATATATCTTTAATGAAGAAAAAAAATGCAAATACAAATAGGAAAATCTTTTTAAAAAACTTTAAAATGCATACAAATATATATGTATAAAAAAAGATTTAATTCAAAATAATGAAATTGTTAAGAGAGAGTGATCGTTGGATTTCAACTCCAAACAGATTAGAAGCAACAAAGAAATTATGAAAAATAACTAATCTTGGAAGAAAGAAATTACGTTCAAAAATTACATAATTTTTATGTTTTGCTTATGTTTTTTCCATAATTAATACTTATTGTTTAAATTAATATCTTCTGCTTGAATAAGTCGATCATTTTTTTTTCTCTTCTGAGCGTAAGGAAAATTAACTGAAGAAATTGCGAGTTAGCAACAAGTGACAATAAGCATCATTATTTAATCGAAACTAATTTTAAGCGAATTACTCTTACTTAATTTTACGATCACGCCCTTTATCTTTTTTTCTTATATTTTCTTTCACTATCATTATTATTTACTTATTTTTTTTTTTTTTAAAAAAAAAAGGCATCTCAAAATTTTGTGCCTTGAAATAAGAGTTCATCATTTTTTTCCCTTTCTTCCCTCCCAGCGAAAACATCTTTTAATGGAAGTAGCGAAAATTCCCCTCAATTTGATCCGAGTGGAAATGCAAAGCAGGTCCATCGATTGCGCATTCTTTGTTGACGTTTGCTTTAATTTCCGAGTGACGCTCTCTCTTTTGTGGAAACCCGCCTTCCTCTTTAATCAGAATCCCCCAGACAGAAATCTTAGAGCTTCTATAGGATAAATAAAATAAATGAGATTTCTGAAGAAGAGCGGATAATTATGAGGACTGCGCAGTGCTACAATGATAGAAGTATTAGAAGAAGCTTTTGTTTTCAAGCGGAGCGAGCGGAAGAGAAAGAGGAGAGGGAGAGTATAGGGCCACACACACACACACTCACAGGGAAATGAAACCCTAGAAAGAGCGAGCACGCTGCCGTTGTAATCTCCTAATCATTTCTTGGCAAAGGGAAAAGAGGGAAAAACAACAATAATGGACCGACATCTATTAAATGTTAATAACTACCGAGCAGGAACATGGTAATCATTTGCGAGACTCGCTTTCGTTTCAACTTTGAGAATAATTGATGAAGTCGGTATTAATCATTTGTTTGATATAACTACGGCTAGGTATTTTATTAATTCATGTCGCCAACGTGATTCTGTCCCATTTCATCAACAAATACTTAGCCAGCTAGTCCCATTAACCGTTTTTATGACGTACGTCCAAGAACGACGAATGAGCTTATCTTTTCCGTTCATATAGATATAGTAGGTGTTCACGATATTAAAGTTCACCCCGTTTCCCATGGTTCGGGAATAAGAACAAATAATCAGAGAAACATAGGCGACTTTCGGGATTTGCATTTTACTGATGAAATGCGGAATCATTCATTAATTAAAAAACGGTAACGAGCCTTCGGCTTGATATGGGGCGGATTAGTGTCGAATTTCATCCGAAGAATTTTCTACAAATTCTTTTCGAAAGAGATTGTTTAGTTAAAAGGGATCGCTAGTGTCTCACAATTTATTTTAATAAGAAAACAGATATGGAAAGGAGTTACTGGTTTAAAGAAATGAATTAGAAATGTGTGGTTAGTAAGATTTATACCAGGAATTTTTTTTTTTTAAAAAAAAATCTGGAATATTTGTTAGACTTAACGATAGGAGTAGCATTTTTAGATGGAGTTCTATTCGATACTTGATTTTAAATGCATACGCTCTTAAGTATTATGTAAAAAAAGTGTTTGAAATTAAGGAACACAGAATTGCAAGATAAAAATTAATATGTTATTAGTTGAAGAACAGCGATTTTAATTAATGAATTTATAAAAAGTGTGCTGCTTAACGATAGGGTAAATAAATTCTTATTTTATGTTAATTTTTAAAGAAATTGTAATTTTGAAATTTTATACTCCCTCGAAGAGTCCTACATTATCAAAAATTTTAAATGACTACTCCTTTGAAAATCAATTAAGGAAATTAAAGTTATTTTAAAGGATTTTAAGTTCGGCATGTTGGAGTATAACATAAATGCTCCTCCCCCCCCCCTAAAAAAAACTATGGATGTTCGTACATGATCCATATACTTATTATATTCATGTTGCATTTCTATCTTTTAATGCATTATTTATCTATCTGTAATATTATATGCATGGAAAGAATCCGAGGATATATAACAGCCTGTTTTCAAATTCTTTCTTGTTTCTGACTTAGGAATAAATAAAAAATTTAATTTCTTTCTTAAGAGCCAGTAATTGACTTATTGAAATATCTGCTATTCTTTTAGACTTTCTATCCTCTCCCCCCCCCCGGAAGTTGTAAATTAGAATGTATCTTATGTAAAATCAAAAATAAGGATAATTGCACCTGAGATGATGGATTTTTTTTTTAAATTTTTGAAATCTCTAATAGCACACTAAGCAGCCTAGGGAAATTGAAATAAAACTCCAAGTAAAAAAAAAAAAAAAAAAAAAAAAAAGAAAAAGAAATTAAATTAAGTAACTGAAATTTTTATGTACAACCCAATGTTTATTAGTTCATATCTTCCATCTTATATATTCCTTATATATTATTAAAAGGATGATTTTTATAAATGTAAAGATGTATGCTGCTATATAAATGTTTATGTATTTAGCAACGAAATCTTATATAAATTTTGAATAAGTATCAGGATCATACTAAATGTAATTTGGTAATTGTAAAGGTACCGATATTGAATAAAAGAAGGTTCAATCTATAGATAAGACTTTGTATGATAAATGCTACTTTTAAATAAAAGTAATCGGTCTATTACTGCAAGTTTGAAACAACTATAGTATTATTGATAAATCTGTTTTAAATCATAAAGTTTTGGTTTTTTTAAGTAACGATATCTCTAATGTAATTTTCCCGATAATTATTAATATTCATGGGACAGCTACAAGAAAATGTTATAATATTCAGTTTCTTTGATTTATGAGGCAAAGGAAAAAAAGTACCATGAAAGAAATGAAAAAATATTTCATATAAATAATGAAATGAATTACGTGGAAAATCAATAATATGATATGATTAAGTACTTTATCAATATTAAATACAAAAAATATTAAATTAGGAATTATATAGTTAAAATTTCTGTAGATATTATAACGATCAAGCTTAAAAATCAGTGTTTCTCTGATTGAATTCTCATCTCATTTCCTGGTAATATGAATTACAAGAAATTAGATTCAAAATTATCTGATTGAAAATGGAAGCATTTAAGGCAACTACTTAAAAAAAATTCATATAAATTATCATATGAAATATACATTAATTCTTTGCAAACAAATGCTAGCTCATATTTCTGCTTTAATTACTAAAATTATCGAATTGAGGAATAATTCATGAATTTAATTTTTAAAAGTGGATGTAGATATTGCATTCGCTATATATTCATTTGTCAATAGATTTCGATGCTTCTTTTATAAAATTAATTCATATTTATCTCTAAATAGATTTATTAGATTTGTGACGTATTTCCTTCATTATTTAACTCCAAAGACATCTTAAAGTCTAATTAAATAGTCAATAAGTTCATAACTCTAATTAAAAATACGTAAGTGAAGGATAGCAAATTTTATAATCTATCAAAGAATATGCAAGGTCGCTCCCTCTCTTTCTCGAATCCTCTCTTAACTCAATTAATCCTAGTTTACGTTCAAATAATAGTCTTAGCTTACCAAATAACTTATTTTGATTCAGGCATTTTTAAATTACAGCAGACTCGACTTCTGTTATTCTTATAAGGAGTCATTTCCAGTTACGTCAAAAAAGGTTAATTATGATAATTCACTCCGATTTACACATATATCAGCTTGTCGTTATCCTCTTTCTCACTACTCTTTATTTTCAATTCTATTTCGCTTATATATCATTATACACAATTCAATTGACTACACTTATGAATATTTTAGTCAAAAAAAAAGCAAAAAAATTTCTCTATTTAAAAACGAGTTCAATCAGTGATTATTATAATTGTTGCATTTCCGACTTTTCATTATTTCTTTACTCGACGAAAAACTATCGAAATATTAATGTTGCAACCAAAAAAGAATAAAAATCGCTCAATGCAAATGTCTCATATAATCCAGCATAAGAAATTTGGCTTTGTTTGCTTTTCATCGTAAAATACACAGAAAAACATTATGTTATGAAACACAGAGAATCGATATATTAAGAAAATTAGCGAAAGCTCTCATCAATATGAGCCATAATAATATGACAAGAAAGGCTTCAAAGTAGATACCTTTATAATAGAATTTTTTTTTTTTTACTATGCATGGTTGGATTAAACTTGCTGCTGTCCCCCTCTTTCTTACACAATACTATTACAGATGAAACTGAGAGTGGAATTCGTGAGCTCCCCATCTAATTCGCAACTCTTCCATTAGACTACTGCAACCCTTTTAGAAGTGAAAACCAAGTGATGGTAACAAAATAAGGGAAGAAAAATACTACAGTCAAAAACCTCAAGAATAATAAAGTTCATTATAACCGAATGTTCACTATACCCAATTTTTTGAAAACAATCATTGTGACAAAACCCAATTGTTGATATTTATGTTTAATTAAACACCAAAACTTTAGACAAAAAGAAGCTAGGAAGTTAGGAAGTAATCTCAATAATTAAAAAACAAAATAATATGTAAGAAATCATTACTGTATCATTGAGTGAAAAGATATACGCGAAATCATAAAAAATATGCAAAATTAAACATCTTAAACAAAAAACAGAATAAAAACAAATATGTAAATTTAACTATTTAAGAAAAGCGTATATGCTACCGAAATATCCTAAAGAAAGTAAACTAAAAAAATTTAATTGGTAATCACCAAAATTATCACAAAAATATATATAAATTGAAAAAATGTACCCCCCCAAATTTGAAGAAAAGCAAATGAATAAAGAATAATATATTTATTGCTGCAATAGGCTGTAAACTGTATTGCTAGGCTTTTCCAGAATTATTAGTCAAACTATCCCCACCAACTATATATATTATAAAAAGGGTTATAAAACCACAACGATACAATTTAATAGGGATAAAAAAATCATATAGATTCATTTAAGAAGATGAAAACCAAGCTAAACCAGAGAAATCCAGAGTATCAAAACATAATGTAACTAAATGAACCAAAGATATTATTAAAAATCCAAAAATTGCACCCATATAAAAAAAAACTTACAATATTATAGCAAAAAGTGAAAATATTTAGCAAACATGGTGGTCCAATCACCCGCTATAAACATGAATAGATAAGTCAAAAGAAAGCAACGCTTTGTACCAAGCTGTGTCAGAACTAAATGAAATCTGATTACAAATACAAATAATGTAAAACATAAAAAAACTACTCAAAGAAGGAGGAAAAAAGCAAAAATAATTTGTTTTTCAGCCTGACGTAGCATCATTATTAGGTAAAATTTTTTTTTTTCATGATCCTTGATGATCACGCTGCGATTTTTCCAAATATTTTTTGTAAAACTGTAAATTTTGACAAGCAAAATTGCTTGCATATCGCAGATTTATTGTCTTACATCTTATACACAATTGATTATTTTTATTTTATTCTCTTTTGAAAATGCTTTCCTCTTTACGGAATGCGACATTTTTATCAATATTTTTCAGAATGCTAATGAGATGGCAAAATGTCTTTTTAGACGGAACTCCTGGGGATAAAAAGTAAGGTGATCTCAGAAGACGCTTCTATGGTCCGTTTCATTATTAGTCTGGTTTTTCAAGTGATGTTTTGAAAAGCGGGGTCTATGTAATGCACAAGCAGATTCTTAGAAACGGTGAGGAGAGTGTAGAAAAAGGAAAACTATTTATAGAGTAATGGACCAGTGGATGATTCCTAGAAACATTGGGAAGAATAGAAAGAGTAGGAGTTTTGAAAAACTATCTTTTGAGTGAGTGGATCCTCCTGCGTATGTGTACAATTACTTGAGAAAAGCAGGAAAATAATCTGTGGACGAGAAATTTCAGTTCACAATAAATGGACTTTAATTTTCTCAGGAGTTCACTATAAGCGCTTAAAATAACTGTTAACAAATAGAAGTTCTATTGGAACCACTGAAAAAGTTCACTATGACCGAAAATTCACAATATCCCGGGTTCAATAAAGTGAGATTTGATTATATATGTTTCCTGTTTCTCTTATAATTTAGTAGATGCAAGATAAGCAAAAAGTCGAAAAATGAAATTTAACTTCCTCCTTCTTTTCATAGAAACATTTCGATTAATAATTCTACGAAATTTATCGAAACGATATTTTAAAGGTTAGTGTATTCCTTTTTCTAAAGACCTGTTCGCAAGAAAGACCTGTTCGAAAGAAAGACCTGTTCGCAGAAGCCTTACATTCTTTGTTTTCTATTAATGCCAGGCGTTATTTCGACGAATATCCAAGTGTAGTCTCTTCAATGTTTAATATATTCTTCTTAATATACTCTCCAGACCAGTTTTGCAGTATCAATTAGAGATTAAAAATATTATAATAATATCAATTAAATATCAATAAAAGGAAATATCAATTAAAAGGAAATTATTAATTAAAAGGAAAAAAGTTTTAGATATTATAAAAAATTCCAGAGGTAGTTATGGTGAACAACAGTTTCAGTTTTGAAAATAGATTCAAATTTAAACGTGTTATAATGATGAATATTTCAAATTTGGAAAAAAAATATTGCACTTCAACTCAGGGTATAAGTATTTATAGATTCAGGCATGAGAGAGTTTAAGCTCGAATATTTTTTTTTACGTCTAAGTGAATAAAACATTTTGATTTTTTTAAAATTAAATACTTAAAAAAGAAAAGCGAACGCAACTTGAACCGAGTTCTGAAAGAAATGCATTTAAACCAAAACTTCAAGGGATTCAGCATGCATTTCATACATCTGAAAGTTTCATGTGATATAAATAGACCCCAGCTTTCAAAATTTCTTAAAGAAATAAAGTTATAATTCCACAATAAATGGAGAAATAATTAATTTGAAATTTGATCAGTTGTATGAAGACATTATTAGATCATTAATACACAAGAAAAATTTTCAATTCTGTAATTTTAATATCAGTATACGAGGCTTATAAATCAACTACTCTAAATGAGCTTCTCTAGATGAATTAGTAGCTGAAAATTTCGATTGTTAGAAGAAATGCATGTAAACGTAACTTGTTTTACTTCCTGTACTATCATCACTACATCATACTATGGAGGGTTTTCTACTAACAGTGGAACATAATAATAGAATATTTTTACTATGAAGGATCAACTGTGCCTGATACCAATTTGTGATTTTAATTGGTCTTCTGGTCGCAATTTATGCACACAATAACTTTTTTTACTCAGAAACAGGAGATTCTACTGTTTTCAATCTTTGAAAAGTTCAGCTTCACCAAATTTGCAGCTGGAAGAAAAATTAATAAAATTCAAGCCAATTTTAGAATAGTTTTGTGAATCTTTAATTAAGAAAATATTTTTTTAAGAAAATAGTAAAAATATCACTTATGGTAAAAACAGAATTTATAAGATGATTAAATATGCTGAGAAATTAACCCTGAAAAATTCAAGGTAACTAAACCAAAACTATCATTATTTTTACATGGTTAATATTTAACTATACAAAACCTGTAAATAATATATAATCTATGAAGAAGTCCAAATAATGTAATAAAAATTGCTTATTATTTTATTAAAACTTCCAAATAGAAAAAAAAAAAAAAAAAAAAAAAAAACAATTCTCAAAAACTTGGGAAGCTCCTTCATGGTACAACGAAGTACTTAATTGAAAAGTATCATTCTTTTAGCACTTTATGTACAGTTAGCAAACATAAATCAGAAATAATAGTTTCGATCTCATTACCTAAACACAGAGAACAATTTCTAGGGGAAATACACATATTTTTTTAAAAAAATATGTGTAAAAAGAGTAATTTTTCAAGAAAAATTAAGAAAAATTAGGCATGCTGTTATAAATTTAATATATCAATATTTTTTGCTAAGATGTGTTTCTAAAGTGACCAACAAATTTATGTTTCAAAATAACAGATATCTTAGAACTGAAAGGGGAAAAAAATTACTGAACAGACTTATCAAGTCTTAAATAGTATGCTTCTTTTGATATAGTTATGATGATAAAATAGATTATAAAAAGTTATGAGAAATATTTTTTTTCTGTAAAAAATGTCAGCCTGAAATTTATAAATTATTTTCTTTATTTCCTCTTCTTTTGGTTATTTTTTTTTTTTGGTAATTTATTTAATATTTTTTTCATTATAATCTTTCTTATTTCTTATGCATCTTACGTCTGTTTATTAGACGTGGATGCATAAGAATATATTTATATACGTTTCTTAACAAATTAGTTGGTTTGAGCAAAAGTAATCATATTAGAAATCTGAAAAAAATAATACCCGATTTATAACAGATGCAGTTCCCCTATCTTATCAATTTGACAGATAATTTTAGAAATATCCGTAGCGAAAATAAAGATTTAGTTTTGTAGCTATTGATGAACAATATTATTGCTCTCGAAGAGTCAAAACAAACTCCATTTGAAAATTCAATATTAATTTTCAGACGTTAATTAAAAAAAGACAATTTTTTTACCTTACAAGCTCTTAAACATTACTATAAAATAAGAATATTAATCTGATTTATAAAGTAAGATATTTAAATAAAATTTAATTTTTTGATAAAATAAAATACCAATAAAAATAATACTATCCATGCACATAGAAAGAGGGAGAGAGAGAGAGAGAGAGAGAGAGAGAGAGAGAGAGTATTTTTAAATTTATAATTCATTGAGAAAATTATAAAAAAAACTTATCACTCATGTTGTTAATATATGATTTTCAAGAATATTTAACACTCAGTGAAGTGCAATTGAAACAAGTGTAAGACATACTTTTTTGTAAGACAATAATATTTATATGAAAAATTTTATTCAATTAAACATTCATTCCGCACAAATACCACTATCAATAGTTTCTTAAAAAGTGAAATCAGCAATATAGTGTTTTCTATCTTTTCATTCGAACTTTCCATACTCACGTAATACAAGAATTTATTCTCAGCATTATGTCTTGAAGATAGAATGTGAAGCTTTATAAAAGCCTTCTCATTACCTATCTTCAGGGGAGCAAAGAACGGAGGAACTGAACATTGAAAATAGCTAATTCTTATAAAGGAAGCATTAAAGTGTTTTTAAAACTAACTACAGATACAAGCTAGATGAATTTTGTGAGAAACCTGGAGGGAAAAAAGGGAAAGAATGAGAGTTCCGCTGAATTTGTTTTCTGATATAAACACTTCAAATTCTTAAGAGTGTGAAAAATATATAATGTTAGATATGTACATGAAAGGAGCAGTACTAAGGGTTTCCAGGCTTCAGTAGTGATTCAACGCATCAAATTATTGATGTATTGAATCACTGTTGTCAGTTCTTGAAATCCTCAGGTATTTCTTTATCTTGTATGAAAGGAAAAGCTATTCTGTTACGCTTTTTAGTTAAGACATTTTTTAAGTTATTACCAAATTTTGAAACATTCTCAGATAGCTTACTAATATTCCAGAATTGTGTTTAACTCGGTTTCTTAAGTCGAACATTTAGAATTCGATTGTTTTTCATTCGCTTCTAATGGCGATCTTAAACAATGGAATGAACAATCAAAGGGATTGTTTTGTTAACATACATCTTTACACTTTTCTGCTTCTTAATTTTATTCCTTATATCTTTAAAGATAGATAAAAAAAAAAAAAAAAATAAACTGATATAAAATATTTTCGTTACTTAAAAATCCTAATAAAACTTATTAGTCCTTTAAATTTCTCCCTTTTCTTAAAAAAAAATACTTTCAATTTGATTTAAGACGTAATTTTTCTCTTTGATGACCTTTCTCGAAAAACTTTACAAAAGTTTAAGCTAAGTGCATCAAAGATCCTAAGGAATAAAACACTCATCGTCAGTGGAACTTTAAAGTATCTAGTAATTATATTAAATATATAATCTGTTTGACTTGTTTGTTACATTGTTAAGTAAAATAGATGTGTAAACATTCGCATTTGATTGTTGACATCTGGATTCTAATTAGTGTTAGACTTTTTTTTATATACATTTTAAAAACTTCCTATTTTTTTAATATTGTATTTTTTCATATCTAATATTTTATTCGTAATGAACTTCTCAAATTTTTTTTAATGTCTTGAGGGATTTTCTGGAATGAAGAATCTAGTAAATGTTTGGATAAAATAAATACTATATATAAATTATTATTTAATTTGATTTTTAGTTAGTAACAAATAACTTCCTTAGAGAAAGAATTTAAATTGAAAGTTTTTTATGCTTTGAATCTTAGACTGTGCTTGCTTCGTATCGCAATTTTCTCTCCTTTCTTGATCTTCGTTTCTGCTGTTCTGAAACCTCAGAGAGAGAGAGAGAGAGCGCAGCTTTACACATCAATGTTGTATTTTAATTTCTGACCGGTAGATGGCAGTATGACTTCAGAGATCTTGAGCAAGAATATTTGTTCGAGAGCTGCAATCTGCAGCACAAATAAGGCGACACAACTTTTTTTTTTTTAATGTCTAAATGTTTTTAGTTAGCTTTTCGGAAAGACAAAAAATGTGGGATGACTAGTTCGTGAACGTCTCTATATATAACTATTATTTTTTCAAATATTTAAATTAAATTTTTCATCGTCATTTTTGACTGTGTTAACATAACTAAAATAAAAATCTAGTCTGTTATGATTGCTTAAAAATTAAGTATTGAGGATTTTAGAGCCTTGGTGTGTATGCATAATTTCATGCGTTGCTGAGAAATAACAAAAATTGAATTATGCTCTGCTACTGAATTTCAATAACGCACAGTCTTTAAAGTCTGTAGAATCAATTAAGTTTTTAAAATTGAAAAATGGGACCTAAGGAATTCTTTTAAAGTTTTATTTCTTTTTGATAAATGTATTCGTTAGAAAATTTCTTCACTCTAAGGTTGAACTCATTTTAATGAAATGAAAAGTTTATTTCAATCAGCATAGATTATATATATATATATATATATATATATATATATATATATATATATATCCATTTTTGTTTCCCATTATTTCTTCCCCCCCTTGAAATATGCTGTTTTTTGTATTTATCTAAGTTGTAATTTTTAATTAATGGTTTATATATGTTTTTGTTATTACTAAATATAATTTGTATTTAATTAAAATTAAGCTTTTTTCATTATATATTTTGTGTGTTATTATTAAAAAATAAATATTTCTAATTTTGTATGGTTATTTTGATATTCATTATATGATTATTTGATATTTTTTGCATTTTCTTTTAATTCTGTAATATTATTAGGTTTTAGTTTTAATATATCCTTCATATTTTTTAGAAGCTTAAATTGTATTTTAATCTGATTCTGCATAGCTAACATTAATAATTATTACATTCATATATATATATATATGTGTGTGTGTGTGTGAGAGAGAGAGAGAGAGAGAGAGAGAGAGAGAGTGAGAGAGTGCGTATTTTATTGGGTGTAGTAAGAAGTTGTAAAGCGCTTTCTGTATGACTTCTACTGCAAATTATCGTACCAATCAGTACACTACGTTTGTGTTATGAGATAGGATCAAGTTCAAAGTTATTAAGCCGAGACAGAAGCTGTGAAAAAAGTGAAAGTAATGTTGAAATTTCGAAAAAAAAAGTGAAATATATTATGCGACAAGTCATTTATTCGTCTCTGCATTCGTTACGAATTTCATCTAGGAAAAAGTGTAACAGAAGCATGTCAATAAATCTGCTCTGATCTCGGGGAGGAAATCATATCGAAAAACTCGTGCGATTTAGATTTCGGCTATTTAAAGATGGTGATTTTGATCTTAGTGATTGAGAATGCAATGATATTTCAGAGAAGTATAGACATAAGGATTTGCAAGTACTGTCCGAAGAAGAATAATCTCAAACAGAAATTGAACTTGCCGAACAATTCGGAGTATCAAAAAAAATATATGATTTTTAATCGTTTACACGCAATGAGAAATAATCAGGTCACAGGAAAATTTGTGCCACATGCATTTAACCAAAGGAACAACGATAAACGTATTTTGAAGTGCATGAATATACTAAAAATGCAACAAAGAAACCTTTTCTCGATGGAAATCGTGACGGGAGACGAAAAAATTTATATGTTAGGACCATCCGAAACGAGAGAGAAAAACACACACAATTGGATGCATCCCGGTGAAAAAACAACATTAACGCTCAAACACGTCATTCACTTAAAAAATTTCTCCTATGCATCTCGTGGGATATGAAGGGTGTGCACCATTACGAACATTTAGAACCTGGTGTAAGTGTAATTGCTGAACGATAAACAACAATTGCAGGAAATCAGGAAATAGGTTGAAATATGTTTCATCCAGGAAATAGGTTTCAACCAGAAAATAGACCAAAAACGTCCCCGTGATATTGCTCCATGATAACGCAAGACCTCATACGGCAAAACCAGTCAGACACACTTACAACTCTTGGCTGAGAAGTTTTCATAACCCAGCGTATAGCCCCTCAGGCATTCATTTGTTTCGTTCGAAGCAGAATACCTTGTTTTCCGTACAATTTTGGTCAGTGGACGAAGAACGAAAATTGGTTGACGACTTCATCGCATCAAAAGACGATTCACGTTTTACACTTCTAGCATTCGTCAACTGCTCGACCGATGGCAGAAGGTGTAAGATAATGACAGAGAATATTTTGATGGATATATGTATTATTCTCAGCACTCAATTACTTATGTATGTCTCTGGAGTATATATATATAGAAGTATATATATATATATATATATTTATATATATATATATATATATATATATAGTTATATATATATATATATATATATATTATATATATTACATAAGGACACTGAAGATAAAAGAGTGTGATATGTAGTGTTGATTACATATGTAAAACAAACAAGTGTTGAATACAAATTGTTTAAATTCCCTATAGAATTCAAAATGATTGCAAGTGCCTCGATAATTCGAATGACAAAGAAACTCACCAACTTTATTTTCAATGACAGCTAATTATTGTAGATTTGACCTTTCATTTATCTTAAAAATTATTCTATTATTTTGATTTCGTAGAAAGCCGCATTACAGAGAATATTAGTAACAGGAACATGTTAAATCAAACTCTGGAGCTCAAAAATTCTTAAGGACTTTAGAGAGTAAGTTTTTCGAGTGATTACCAGCAAGAAGTTTCTTCTCATTATAAGACTAAGGCTCAATATTTCAAATTCCTTCTCCATTAGTTCTATGTATTGCTCTAATGTAGCACTTTATAAATTGTGGGGTCGCTAAAATTTAATTTAGGAACATGAATTTAAAGATACATTAGTTTCAATCTATTCACTATCTTTAATTTAATATATAACATTTTATTTGAGGTGCTTTTATAAAATTGTAATATTGGCTAAGTTGAGCTATAAATCATATTTATATATCGAAAAAATACCCTCCACTAAGCTCATTATAATAGCAGTATACGCATAGCAATTTCAGCATATTTTGGAATCAAAATATGAGCTTAAAGATGTAATACGTAACATTTTGTGCGACATAGGCGAATAAATCTCGGCGCTGCTGTGACTTGTATGAAAATGCCTTTTTTGTATAAACAGTTGTTTCTGTTTCGTCATAAGTGTGTACATAGCAAGAACAATATAATATTGTACTTTATTGTTTTATTCGACTAAGATTAGTATCTATTTTAATCACTATTATAAAAGAAGTTGTTTTATTTATATTTTAAGATAAAATTACTTTTTACACATGAATAATAAAATTTATGAATACTTCGTTTTAATTTAAAGAAGGAAGTTTTTACTAAAAATTAAAAAAATTAGAATTTAAATTCATGCATATTTAATAAATTTGTCAAATTTGTTTGTAAAAAAGATGAATGTTTTTATTTTAATTTAATAATAGAAGTTTTTATAATTAAAATTAAATAAATTAGAATATAAATTTATTTATACATTACTTTTTACATTAAATTGGAATTCCTCCCCCCCTTTCATGAGTGCTTATAGTTAGAAGGGGTGGAGAGGAGGTCGTACGAAATTTTTAAGCGTGGGAGGGGAGTCGCATGACTAGAAATTTAAGAACCACTGCTCTAATGTGACAAAAATACGTGCATATCAAACAAATCTCTTATAAATACTATAATAAAATGCAGTAGTGTTATTCGATGAAAGCACATCAAGCTCTTATTCCAGGTAGATATCAATAATCTTTACACTGATATGTTTTTAAGAAATTAAACTTACTTCGAAATTTCTTCGTATTAAATATATGCTGTATTATGTTATTAAATGGACTAAGAAAATAACGCATACATTACTGTATTAGGCTTTATCTTGTATAAATGTTTTTTTAAGTTAGTTTTTGGTTTAGTTTTCTTAGTAATTCATTTTGAGGGATGTATATGTATTATACATAAAAAGGGGCATTTGTGAGGGGTAGGGAAATTTTTTTTTTATTCACGACGCTAACAAATGGGTCCATAGAACAAAAAAAAACATTTTTCCATAAATAAATCTTTCAGCAAATTGGCTGAAAAACTAAATTACAATTTTAAAAAATTTCTCTGAAATTTGGCTTATTTTTAAGGCTAGATTAGCATGTAATAAGCAATTTGTTGCATTCCTTTGGTTAATCATTTACTCGTACCTATGGAACGCTAGAATCACTATTCCGTATTTTATTAGCGGCATTGATTATCCATATTTTGATATTTGCTACAAATGGGAGTCCTGTATTTTAAGGAGGAGAGTTTTTTCTTCAGTACTCTGCGAAATAAAGCATTTGAGTTTCATGTAATATTTACTAGAAGTGATTTGAACAAGTACAGTAATTACTGGTAGTTAATAATAAATTAATTATTTTACAATTGTATTATTATTAGCAGATCCTAAATTACTAAATTTTTATTTATTTGAAAATCGAAACGAAGTGGTAAGCATTGCAATTTATTCCTTCAGTGTAAGTATTAATATGCTATTATGTTAGTTCTTGATGCGAATTCTTAAAATATGATACATTTTGTAGATTCGCTCCTGTTAAAAAGTATTTGGTTAGATATAGAGTACCTAGATATTGATTTGTTCGTCCCACTATTATTTTAATGGTCATCATTATCCTTAAGAGCAGCATTATTAAGAAGATGAGGGGCGATCGATGCTGTCAGTCAAAAAATGGAATCAGTGTGCTATACTCGAGACTTCAGACACTTCATAATTTCTTATGAGGATTTCACAAAGATCGTCCATTGGTAAATTATTAATAGAAGAAAAAAACAGCATCTTTTTCAATTTGTGATGCATAAAATGATATTTTTCTTGCAGCATGCACTAGTTTTGATAAAATGATTATAGAAATACGAGAAAAACAAATACGAGCATTATACATAAAATAAATGTGGTTCGATTTATGCTACATTATCAAAGTTTCTCGAAAATCTACTTTCTTGAATCAATCAAATATTCCAAACAATTATATTTTACCTGAAAGAAAACAAAGACGTATAATTAAAATACAGATAAAAGTGTCAAAAAGATTGATATTTTTAAAACCCTATAACCGCCATAATAAACACCAAACAACTGACATTATTGTTGGGATTTCAGCAATAGGTCTTAGAAAAGCACTTTTTAAATTGAGAATTATGAAATCTTTTAGTAGTTAAATACACAAGCATAAGATTTTCCAAATGTTTTTTGTATCTTCATACAGCAGTAAATCTGCGTTTTCATTTGACCTCAATAAAAAAAATAATGAATGGAAAAAATTATGTAGAATAAAGCTGCGTTAAGAATATTTAATTGTTATAAATAATCCCTAAGAAATCGCATATTGTTCTTTCTTAAAACATACGCTTTTTTTTAAATCTCCTTTGCTTGAAAATATATAATATAAAGCTTAATTAAAAGTATTGCATTTACCCCCTACGAATTACGAAACTCAGTGATGAAAAAATAGGCCTAGAATGATATTTGGTAGGTTGGAGATTAATTCATTTACCTCAAGTTCGTATGAGATTAACTACAAATAAAATAAATCTCACATAATACACGTTGAATTCTCTTGTAATAACATTCTAGTGATTTTCCATTTGAAGAGTCAGGATATCACAATGCCTAATTTTTATAAATGAAAAATACAAACTTATAGTCCTGCTTCAATGACGTCACTAATTCTTACGAGAAAAATCATGAAAATTGCAGGTTTATAATGGTACGAATTCAGTGATTAGTTGAATAATTTATTTTGCTAATTTACAAGAAATCAGGTATGTAAAAGTACACAGAGTATGCCTTGATAGTTTAAAAGCTGCATAAATTGATTAAAAGTAATATACCAAAATTGAGTATGAGCTCATATGATTCCCTTACAAAAGCTGTAAAACTGCAAGTTTGGGGTGAAATTAAACCTTAATTTGTTTTTTTGAAATCTAATATTAAATAACTTTTTTTGCTTAGAATATTAATTGCAAATAGAATTAATTCATGTTCTTTTAATCTTCGTTTCTATCACACTATATCGGGACTTCTATTGAAAATCGTTGATCTTATGAAATTGTATGTCTCGCACATTGAGTCTCTATACTCACTGTATATACTTCAAAAGAAAATAATGCATATTATGTGAATTGTCTTTTAAAATTTCCCCCTTGAAAGCCATGCATTATACTTCCTACATTTATGTAAAAAATGTAAGCGTTTTATATCGAAGTCAAATTTGCAAATTTTTCTTCGTACCTGCAAGAATTCCCCCTTATTCATAAAATTAAATGAAGCTCTTTTTAATATTAATATTAAAACTCAATACAAGTATATAAATACTAAATTTGCATCCTATCGTGATCTCATCTCACGCTTAAGGGTAAAATTCTGAAGGCACTAATTTTGAGGAAATTGATAATAAAACTAACATTTTTGGCATATAATGCATACTCTAAATTACTGCAATTAAATTTAATCGAACACCCAGGAAATGAAACAATTTAATGTCTTATTTTACACACACACACAACACACAGTTAATACATAAAAAGAAGCACCTTATCAATAAAACGTTCTTAATTTCCATCGACGTAACTGTTAACATACGTTTTCAAAGATATTAAGTGTCTATCAGATGATTACAGTAGAGTCAGCAGAGCCAGGCGATGAACATATCTGCCGAATTCATAGAAGTTTCGTTTATGAAGCTCTTCAGATGACCCTACATTCAAAATTCGAGATAAATAAATTATTAAGCATAGATTAACAAATCATTGAACTTCAAAAGTTCGTGAGTATCAATATTACAAAAAATATCCTTCTTATAATTTACGATGTTTTAAAAAAAAAACGTAATTGTCTAACATGTCAACTAAAACATTTTAGCACCTGAGCACTTAAGTGATTGCGAACATACACTGGTTTCCGAAAATTCAGGCTTGAACAAAAAAATAGAGATTATTCAGCTTCTATTCATTTGAATTTATCTAAATTTGAATTTCTCAACATTTCTCCCTTATCATTTTTCTGGCTAAACAAAAAAACAAAAAAAAAAAAAAAACTCTAAAGCGAATGAAGGTTTCGTTTATATGGATTTGCTTACAGAAGCGACAGACACTGCATTCGAAAGAAAAGGCTTCAAGCTCCCTAAACAGCTGTCAGGCACTGACGTTTGGCACAGGTGTACTTCTTCTGTAACAGCGTCAGTCCAGTATCTCCCTAGAGCATCCCATACATGCTCCATTGGGTTCAAGTCTGGAGTACAGGTTGGTAGCCCTATACTCATTATAATCTGCTCACGATGATAATTCTCTTTCATCTGCACCGTGTGTGGTCTAGCAAAAACGTCTTATAGGATGAAGGAATTGCGCACTGCACCTGCGTAAAAGATGAACCGGATCAAGAATGTTACTTGTATATATAAACGAATATTAATAGTGTCTTTTGGGATGATATGCAGGTAAGTGACGCCACATTTAAGGATAAACCTCCCATCTCACTAGAATAATTAAATTTGTATCTTTTATAGATATGGAAGGAATATTAGGAAGTTTCCGGCTCCCGACAGACTAACAATCTACCTTTACAAAGAAAATCTTACTCATCAGCAAAGAGACAGACTTCCATTGACTTGAGCTCCAACTGACATGTATACTTGCACAATTTTATCTATAATTTCCATGAGGTGAAGTAAGGTGTACAAACAATGATTGATTTACACAACTTACTTCAACTCTCTTATTGCTTATTAAAGTCACACTGAGAAGCAACACGAGGGTCATTGTCGATAGATCTCGTTATTTTCAATCATGGTCAAGTGAGGAGGAAGATATTTGAGCTGGCACCTCCCTGTCCGAACTTCCACTCCATGCCATCGGAAGGATTTCGAGCCACGACAGATTTAACGTGCATCAGCCCCAGCTACACCGCGGATCTTTAGAGTATCAAGGCTAGAACCCATGACTCGACGAAAACAATGCCGGTTGTGAGTCTGCGACTATGACCACTAAGCTACCGCGGCTACACTCTTCTTCGTGAAGTCGTCTACCTTCATTTGATCTCGTTATTGGCCTTACAGAGGCTGCTACAAGAAAAAATATGAGTTGGATAAATGTAATGGTTCTATATCTACTTGCAGTTGATAAGCTGCTAATAGAAGTCAAATGCGCCATTTATAGTTCTAGGTCTCCCTCGGTGGTACCTTTTAAAAACTAATTCTGTTCTTAGAAATGCGATTTACAGTGCATAGATTAATAAAGGGCTAAACTAATACGAGTTTGCTTCATAAGATTCACTCTGGATCACTTCTGTGCGCTCAATGGCACGCCAATGTAATTCTTCAGCTAAATGAAGTCAGTACTCATATCTAAAAATATCCATTTCAAAATCCACTACTCAGTTCCTACTTGTAGAAACTGCAGATGCTTTCGAGAAAAAAATATTTATACAGATATTCGTAATCGAAATTTGCGTATGATTATCTTTAGCAATCGACTATCATGTTTCACTAAAAATGCTAGATAAAAATGAATTTGGAAGATGAAGTTTTAATTTTACCGATTTCGCCTTATTATTCTCACGAGTCTAGCTGATACTATGTTTAAACAACCTGAGTGTTTTCTCAAACAAAAATAGTTTTGGAAACTTTTAACCATGTGAGATGGAAACTACGGAATTCAAAATATCAGAACTATTGAGAGCTCTGTGAAAAGAGAGGGTAGCAATGTATATGTGAGAGTGTGTGTTTATTAATAATAATTGAAAATTTAAGTTCTGATTCAAAATGAAAAGAAAATTTAATCGTTATAGCATGGCTGCCAACAAATATTTGTAAATAACACATTTAGTTTATATTAACATTTGAAGATACTCATTCAAGGATAAAAACCTGAATTTAACACTTCCAATGTAATATTTCATGATAGCTTTTTTCATGCTTTAATTTTTATAAATATATTAATAATATGCTGAAAACCGAAACGTTTCTCCTCTTTCCTGGTTATATTGTAATTGTTTATTAACGACACACTGAGAAACAGCAGGAGGGGTATTGACGATGGACCTCGTGATTTGGAACCTTGGACAAATGACGAGGACGCACCTGAACAATCATTTTCCTCTCCCAACTTCCACGCTACATCATTGGTAGGAATTGGAGCCTTGTCAGATTAGACCTGCGTCAGCCTCGCTACATGACGGCTGTTACTGTTATCAGGGCTCGAGTCCACAACTTGACGAAAACAATCCCAGCCACGAAACCGCGACCTGGACCAGTGTCCAGGTCATTCCTTGTTACATTACGTAGCAATTTCGTTTAACTGTACATTTAAGCTTATGCCACTTAACAAAGATTATAGATACTTAGTAATTTAATAAAAATCCTATCAAATGATAAAGAGACAGCAGAAAGAATTTAGCCACAAGTGATTTCAAAATACTTAAAACAGAAAGCATTATGGAAGAATTTGGAATTTAAATTCTATTACATATATAGCAAGTGTCTTAAGTTAAATCAAACGTACCGAAACATCGTGTAGATTTGCGTAGGTGTGATAATTATATAAGCGTATAACAGTCTTAATTATATCAGATAGCAATATTCCGCTTTTTTAAATTAACTGTTCAGAAGTTCTATTATGAAAGAAAGTAAAATCATACAATCATCAAAATTTATTCAATCATATTAGAAATACCATCTCGTAAAATCATTTCTGATAGAAATTGTAAATTAAATTGATATTCTTAAGAAATGTTTAAGACTTTCCTATTCTATTTTATAAGTTGTACGAATGTTTAATTCTATAAATGAATTAAATATTCCATTTTAAAAATTATTCTCCTTAATACCCCTTTTCTCTTATTTTTATATACACCAAACACACTTTAGTTTTTCTTTCCATATTTCTATGAACTCTGTTTCCATTTTTCAAATTAAAGGAATTAAGATGTGAGCGAAAATCGCTTTTAAAAAAAATAAATCGACTTCATTTCTCCCTCCGACCTCATTTCTCAAATGTCTCGAAGATTATGTTGCCAGTTGAAGAAGGGAAGAATACTTTTTACATTACTCTTTATCTTATCATTGCAGGTTTATAATTTTTTTAGATTAAATTGCTTATTATATCTCTTTTGTTATTGAAAAGTTATAATTTTCATACTCACTGTGTGTATGTAACAGGATAAAAAATGTAAAAAAACATTTATGTAATAATAATAGCATCGGTCTTGATTGCATGAAAAGCTACATGTTTCGAAAGAGCAAAACAACTTCTTAAATTTAGACAAAAGACTGCATAATGAAAAGTAACTGAGCATGAACTAAATTGCAAGGAAGGGTAAAAGAAAGTGATGTCTAATGCATGCTTCTGAGTTAAGATACCTTAAAAGACATCGGTCATTCAACGAAACAAGAAGTCGAACGAAGCTTAAATAATGCTTCGAAGCTAATTGAAACATTGCTAGTCTAATTGCAAGCAAGAGTTTATATTGACTTTCAATATCATGCTTTTTACTGCAATTATTTCTATGCATAATGGTAATACATTATTTACATTTTATTATAATACTATATTTTGGGTTATTTGGGGCGTCATCAAGGGATTAAAGAACTAATTTTGACAATTGTCCTGAAAAATTAAAAAAATTAAATTATATGTCACAAACTGTGTCGTAGAGCTTTTCTAATTTACTGCTGATTTCTTGTCGAGCCTTCCACAAGGATGACGTACAATTTTAAATGACATCAAGCTGATTTATAGGCAAAATTTAAAAATTCCTTTTCCAGATCATAAGTATGTCTGCAAGCATATTCATGAGTGTTAATTGGATTTCCAGATTGACTTAGACCATGTAACACCATGACATAATTTCCATTCGTCCATACTGAAATCAATCAATAAGGCATTTTAAGCTAAGAGACAATATAAATTAATTTGAATGTTGGAAAACCCCTTTATTTCTAATCCTTAACATACCTTTTAAGATAGTATTCATTCTTCTAAGGATTATAGTAGATATTCAATGTATGTGAAATTGATTGTTATTCATTTTGGCTCGACCTCTAGTAGTAAATTTATCAGAACTCTTTAGATTGTTAAGAGGATCTCCCAGATCTCGGGATTTTCGTGCCCATTTTCTGGTATTTCCACGACGCTTATAAGCAGATTTTTCGTCTGAACAGATTTGTTATATATATATATATATATATATATATATATATATATATATATATATAATAAATAAAAACTATATAATATTTTAATTTAGATTAAATAAGTAATCAAAGCGACTTAGCAAAAAATTTGATTTGTTTTTTTTTTTAACTTAATGCTATGACGTCCGTCGCCAATAACCCTCGTGTTGCTTCTAGTGCGACTTTAATAAAACCAACTTTAGCAACTTAATACAGTTTCAAAGGTATTATTCTTCTTTCTAAAATTAAAAAAAAATTGTTCTAGCAGAAATTGTAAGCATTCTAAGAAAGCAGTTTAACTAATTTTGCAATGAGACACTTCTATTGAAAAATTGGTGTAATAAGATGTTAAATTTGCCAAAGATTTGTCAATTATTTTTATTAATTAGACCCATAAGTTGATTTATTATATGGGTTCACCATATAAAACCATAGGATGATTATGATTTGTAAAAAGTTGAATTTCACTTGCAAATGCATGGATTTCACTTGCAAAATGCTATATTTGAAATTTTAATAACTATATAGATCCTTGGTTTTCTAAGAATATTTTTATAACATCCTATAAAAGCAATTCTGATAGTATTTTGAAGAAAATAATTTTCCATAAAACACATGTGAAGTTGAAAAATGCAAATTCTTGAAAAGTTTTGGTTTTTTGTAGAATATTTGATGAATAATTGTAATACATGTGAGCTAAAAACTTCAAAATTTAAATGCATTTTAAATATTTTTTTTAATAAAATTTATCTTAAATACTGGAAGACCATAGTTCAAAGACAGATAATTCCAAGGAGTAATGTGGACACCAGGAGACTAAAGTGATAAATCAAGTGCCATCCTTGTAATCTGTTCGAGGTTCTAAATTTCGTGGTTTGTTGTTAATAACTCATGTGTATGTCGTCTAGAAAAACGATGTTAATTTAAACCAGCCAACCAAGCTATTAACTAAAGAGATAAGTTTATGAAGATTATTTATTAGTAATAAAAATAAATTTGATTTGAGAAAGAGGGAATTATGTGTGATAAGAAGCACGAATGTGGATTGCAAAACTTGTTCAACATCTCATCCGCAGCTGTACTCTTTATGAGTCAAAAAAGACCTCCTTTTTATCTGGAAAAAAAAATTTCAGTTGAAAAGGAAATAAAAATAGTTTTGCAAAGTAGTCGTATCTTATTCATGAATAGAGTAAATAACCACTCCTTTATTCTCTGGGTTCACAAAAAATATTTTTAATTCAACTTATTCCTTCTATTGTGGAGTATTGGGATATCCATGTTTTTTTGAGTGCATCCAGTTCCAAAGAACTTTCTACATAACTATCCTGTAAAATCCGCTTTAATATGCTTATTCTGACTTGAGGGAGTTCTATGACTCTGTAGCATTATTGTACGAGAAGTATCGTTAAGTTTTAATTATTGCAAAGAAATAGCAGAGATAGTTAGATAAAATTACTTCTGCATATTAACTGATTCTTATGTGTATAATGTTGTGAATTATAGCCAATAATGTTGATTTACTTGGTTTCAGGAAGCCGTAGATAGAAGCAAACTGCAGTAAAGAGAAGAAAAGAGTTCAATTTGCCGAGTTCTACAATAACTGCCTTTGAAAGCTCAAAAATTTCTGAAGAAACGAAAAAATCTGGATAGAGGCTATGTAGAAAAATCTCAAGAATAATAAATAAAAATTAAGTTTCTGTATCGATTATTTTTAGTATTAATTAAGATTTTGAAACATCTCGGGATAATAAAACTTTATGATACTACGGGTGAGAGTTCAATCTACGGCCTCCTGATTTTTTTAGTTTTTATTAAAGTCGCACTAGAATGGCGACGGACCTCGGGATTTTGGACCTCTGTCAAGTGACGAGGAAGACACCTGAACTGGCACCCCCTCTCGTAACATCCACACAACAGGGATGACTTTGGGCCCCGACAGATTTAACGTGCATCATCTCCCGCTACACGGCGGGTCTTTGGCGGCCAAGGATCGAACCCGCTACTGAACGAAAACCGCCGGCCACGAATCCGGTACCTTGACCACTAGGCTACGGCGTCCACCTACGGCCTTCTGAAACCAAACAAATTAACATTAATAACAACATTATGCATATAAGAAATCAATTAATATACATATTTAATTTTATCCAGACATCTCGGTTATTTCTCAGTAATAATTAAAACTTTACGATACTCCCTCGTACTTTTTTTCTTTCTGACGCTTAAAAAATATTTATTTCAAATTTCTTTTCAAGTACATACAGTATTTACATTTTTTTTTTGTGTTTCTCATTGTCTATAGCTAGTGGGCTGATTTTCGTGGTTCAATTTTGCGACTTCTAGTAGAATAAGAAGAGATGTTGCAAATTAAATATACAATTTGACCTAGCAGTCTTCATGAAACGTATTATGGAACCTCGAAGAATGTGATGTACCAACTTACACTCAGGTATCCTTAACGTCATCTGACCAAATAATTAGGTCAATCACTATAATATATCTCTTGTTTTGTTGACTATAATTAACAATTACAAAATATAGATTATAAAAATATGAGGCTTGGCTATTAAATAACGAGAATGACGCTGCTATAGAAGGAGTACGAATGTGCCAAATGCCGGTGACCGATATCAGTTTTGTGTGAAGCCGTCTCTTTCGAATGCAGTGCCTCTCGCTTCTACAAATAAATCCGTACAGCCAAAATCTTCGTTCGCTTTTTTTTTCCGTCAAAAAATGATAAGTCTTGCAAAAGAGCAACAAATTGTTGTGAAATTTTACGTTAAACGTAGGAAAATCGCTAACGAAACTTATCATTTATTGAAGGAAGTGTATGGCAATGTGTTCATCACGTGCACGTGTTTTTGAGTGATTTAAGCGTTTTCACGATGGCCGAGAAGACGTTGAAGATTATTCACGCCTGGGTCGCCCTTCCACGTCAAAAACGGATGACAATATCGAAAACTCGGTTCGATTTCACTATCGGTTAAGTATTCGGGCAATTACTGAGACACAAAAGGAATTGACAGATAATCCATGCGGCAGATTTTACATTACAATTTTAATGCGCAAAAAGTTTGTGCCAAAGTGGTACCTAAGAAAATCATGTTCGAACAATAAAGAGCTCACAAAAATTATTGGTTTTGACAAATTAAATGCCATTGAAAACCACGCAAACATAAAGGAAAGAATAATAATGTGTAACGAATCGCGGTTTTTTACTTTATGAAACTGAAACGAAGCGTGAAACCATGCATTGGAAGAACCTATCTTCACCGAGAACCAGAAAAGTTCGAATGAGCAAATCGAAATTCAAACCAATGATGTTTTTTTTTTTTTCGAAATTCATGGGATTGTGTACCTTTACTGGGTTCCTCTGAAAGTCAAACTATCAATCAATATTACTACTTCCCGTCCTTTCGCAATGTCTGTCAAGAGGTTTCTAGACAAGTACAGCATCAGGTGGATGGTTTACCAAGTTTTAGATCCAGCGAATAAGATGGATCGCCTAACACTTGGTAAACCATCCACCTTATTCGCTGGATCTTGCACCATGCGATTTCTATCTATTTGATAAGGAGAAATCTGCATTAAAAGGAACAAGATTTGAGTCCGATGAATGTGTGAAATAGATAGAGGGCCACAATCCTGAATGTTTTACAGTGTCAGTCTCGTTATTTAATAGCCCCACCTCGTATATATATAATTAAAAAAACAATTCTATGAGGCAAAAGAGTTAAAAAATAAACTAAAAATATTTTTCTCTTCCACCAGTAAGAAATTAAGTGAAAATGACAGTTAATCATCTTCATAAATAAAAAAGTGAAGAGTTTTCAACTGAAGTAATGCGAGCGATCATAACTTAGATATCTGGAAAGTTTAGATCGCGCATAACACTTCGATGTGTAGATAAAAATTTTCAGCTAAATTGAAAAATCTTCATTTTTGTTATTTATGAGGATGATAAACAGTCATTTTTAGTATATTTTCATTTAATTTCTTATCGGCCGAAGAAAAATTAATTTTTTTTACTCTTCTGCCGTACAGAAGTTTCTTTCTTTTTTTTTTCGAAATAATTTATGTACGTATATTGTTTCCTACTCTTTTGTTCTTTATTTTCAAAATTTTTGTTTTAATTATATCTTTTATTAGTAGTTTTATAATTAAATAATGTATTGTGATCCAAACTGAGATTGAGTGTAAGATTTCAAGGTTCTAGCTTATCTGGAAATGGGAAGAAAACTGATGAAAAGATTTGTAGAACGCTGACAAATTTACATTGCATATAAACAGATTTTGAGAATATTACTAATAAATCAAAGTTAGACCTAATTACTATCATTAATTCTTCTTTCATTTTTTTCCTTAATATGTAGGAATCAGAACAACGGATCTTGTGACGAGTATTATTGAGAAAATAACAATAACTATAAAGTGCATGTGAGAAATAATTTTCCGATGTTTTTGTATTTTATTGTATACAATAAAAAGTTTCCTTAAAGGATTTTTCAGTAATCGAAGTAATTATCGTGAATTATTCAAAATTTAATACTTATAGCTATATTATTATTCTGGTTATTCCCCTTTAATATATTTTGATAAACATACCTTTAATACATAAAAAATATCCCTTTGATATTACATACATTACGCATTTAGAAATAATAGATAAAAATGTGATTGTACATATGAATTTGAGAAAATTTCTGATCTAACTGTTACTTAGCTATGGGAACAAAAACGTGGCCTCGGTATCCTAGCGGTCAAGGTCGCGGGCTCGTTGCCGGTGTTGTTTACGTCGAATCGTAGGTTTGAGTCCTAATGCCATTGAAGATCTACCGTATGTAGGGCTAAGGCATGTTAAATCTGGTTTAGGATTCAAGTTCTTACGTTGGCTGGGTGTGGAAATTTGGAGAAAGCGGTGCAAGCTCCGTTATTATCCTCATCACCTAATCGGAGCTCAAAATTACGAGGTCCATCACCAATAGCCCTCGTGTTGCTTCTCAGTACGACGTAAATAAATACGACGTATCTCGTGGGGTATCTCGTCGTAATACGACGTATCTC
This sequence comes from Nephila pilipes, assembly GCA_019974015.1. Lineage (NCBI taxonomy): Eukaryota > Metazoa > Arthropoda > Arachnida > Araneae > Nephilidae > Nephila > Nephila pilipes. Next base: position 832,731 of record BMAW01043383.1, on the reverse strand, counting down.
GTGGGGAAAAGTTGTCTGAAAAAAAAAGGGGAGGTGGGGATGCTATTCTTTTTTCTGAATACATCCATTATGTAATCCAACTGCATGTGAAACTTTTTCTCGGCTACATGATAAGTTAGCCATAGTTTATTTCATATACAATTATTACTATTTCACTCTCCTTCAAAATGTACCTATTTTTTGCCATCATATTTTCATAAAATTATATGATTTATATTAATTTGCTACATAGATTTTCAAAACTAGAAATCTTTGAATGCTGAAATTAATATTTTTGCAAAATTTTATGTAGTCTTGGAAGCACTACAATTATACTGTATCTAATTGATGTAAATTAAGAATAAAAGTGGATTTTTTTTTTTGCTGTTTCATTTTATGTCTCCCTTTTATTTTAAAAAAAGTAACATTTAATATTAATATCTACAGATAATATTACTTCAGATTTCGAATCTATTTAAATAAAGGATTATATGCATTTCGGGCAACAGTGAAAATTTTGTATTGAATAATATGAAGGGGAGGGGGCTCAAAAGTACCTGTTTTTTACTACAGATGGCGTTGCCAAGGAAATTTGGTTTTTAATATTGTGTGCTGTCATCAATTAAACAACACTAAAACAAATTTAATTTTGTTTCGTATGCTAGTTTTGATTTGATAACTATTTACTGCAAAACCAAGATTTGATTGCTGTAGCGTCGAGTTGGCGTGGTAGGGACTGCTTCCGTGAAATCCACAGCAATGAAGATGAAAACGGTCTCATTGACTGGAAAAGTTATGGTAACTTTTCTTAGGGAGGGGGAGAGGATAAGCGAAATGATTCATACTCATGAACATCAAAGAAATTTCTAACGTGGGTGCTTTTTGAACCATTCTGTTAATAAGAAAATTTATTTTTACATTCAGCGTATCTTTACAATAATTCATCTGAAAGAATGGAAAACATGGATTCTTTTAGGGTAATGTAATAAAAAAATATTTCATATTTGTCTTATAAGATAACGCTAGATCAATAATGTTGGTGAAAGAGACGAATCTTATTAGATTTAGCTGTGTAATGTATTTATTCTATACATTCAGTGGTCCTTAGAGGTTGCTGTCTTGGATAACAAACTACTAATTCAAGGATCAGTACAGAATTTCCCTCATTTTTTTTTACTTTTCCTGGTCGTATTGAATAAGACTAAAAGTAACCATCAACATATTATTGTTCAGGGGAACATTTCGATATTTCGTTCGGAAATATCATATTTGTACCGTGGAAATTTATATATGTTGAGGCAATGCTTGGGAATGAAGAAAATAATTGAGCATTGGGATTTAGAAAAAGATAGGATTTGGTGGACATGATTTCCATCAATTACTTAATTTCTTGCAATGGTTTTTTCAATTTTATCTTCTACAATTGCATGTTGTGATGCGAATAGGAATGTAATGGCTATAGGAATTCTAATAATTTACTTTTAATGAAAACATTAATAATATATAAATATTTCATTTTTATTATCTACATTTAAACTTTCATTTTTTTATGTAAACAGTCTAAAGACATAAATATTACCGGGGATTGATTACCTCAAAAATATTTGAAATTGATAAGCAAAATCATTCAAAAAATTTATCACATTTATATAACGTTATCCACATACACACCGCACATCTAGGAGAATATTTAGATTAATATTGATGATTTTTTGACCAACACATAATCTATTGTACTTCAAGATTTTTCCAGTTGAATTTAGATCTTTCAAGGAATTCCAACCTCAAATCATTCACAGATTGCTTTAATTAACAGGAAAATTTACTAAATGAGGCTAAAGGTAATAAACATTACATTATGAGTAGTTTTTCTCTCAGCTAGAATTACATTTTACTGAAATTTTATGTCAGACACATTTCTTTGAGAACCTGAAGCAATATTACTTTATTTCCAATAAAAAAATATTCTGATGCTGAAGTAAGTACAGGTGAAATAATATGTGAAATTTACAAATAATGAAAAAAGTAAATTTTTTTTAAAAATAGTTTTAATAGCTCTCTTTGAATCTAGTTATTTGGTAAAACTGCGCATGTTTGAAAATCTTCTCTCTCGTTGTATTAAGAAATATATGACTTGGATGAAGCAAATATTATAAGTTAAGTCAAGATACACGCTGTTAAAAAAAATCAAAAACAAGCTGTATTTTACTCAAAAAAGGAAGAAATTTTAATTTTTAAAAACTTTACTTTAAAGAATTTCTAGTCATTAAAGGAAAGTAGTTTTTTAATTTATTATTTGCATAATTTTCCAATGGAATCGATATTAGACCCTTATAGTTGTTTACATAATGGGAAGTATATAAAAAAATATTTCGAACGAAATGGTAGTAAAAAGCAATTATAATAAAATCAATATTTCATAACAATAATTATTAGATGACTGATCATTTATAGTCTTATATAAAGAGAAATTACTTTCTAAATTACAATATTTTGTAATAAATATTATCAAGGCTCACAAACACTTGTAGGGGTAACTCTAAAATCAGAAAAGTAGAATCGTGTATTATAGTAAACATTTAATTTCATAAAGTATTGCATAATTGAAGAAGGTAAATTAATAACTCAAATTTAATTGAAAATATCTGAAATTGACAATCTTAGTTTTCGATTATAGTTGACTTCCTGTTAATGTCAACATTCTAATGTTGAGACCCCGGACAATTAATTTCTTTATAAATGTATTTCAAAAGGCAAAATCGTTTTTCATCATTAATAGAAAAAAAGGAAAGCTAGAATTATTTCTGCAGCCTTATGACCAGACTTAAGATTTGTAAAATAATTATTATCTGAAAATGTAGTAACTATAGTATTCAGTTACTTTTTTTATTTTTTTCTTATGTTATGTAAATTTGTTATCAGATTCGAATGCTTCTACAGTATTAAACTAAATATGCAGCATACTGCTTGTGTACATTGTACCTAATCCTTTAATCTATTAGTGTTTCTGAATTTTTTCTTCGAAACGAGTTAAATGATAGTTTATAAAAATTAATTTCACTGTCAGAACTTTATTCTCTTATCTCTCTACTTAACCAGTATCAACTTATAAAGCAATTTCTTATACCAATTAATCCCGTAATATATCTGTTACGAAACACTCTGTTATAAAAAAAAATCAAAAAAAATTCCTTAAACTTCCCAGCACGACAAAATTTTCCCCCGTTGGCATGGTGTGGAAGTTAGATGAGGGAAATACTAGCTCAGGTGTCATCTTCGCCACTTGACCGAGGTTTAAAATTACGAGAACCGCCGCCAATAGCATTCGTGCTGCATCTAGTACAAAGTTAATAAGCTAATCAAAATAAATCAGCACGCCAAAGATTCAATAATATTATCTATGGATGAACTTCGCGCAGGCTTTTATATATATATATGTGTGTGTGTGTGTGTGTGTGTGTTTCATGCATAAAATTTCGCTAGGACTAAATAGATACAATTAATAATAGTTATTTGAACGACCTTTTATTTCCATAAATTTTTTGTCATAAAATCAGGTCTCTATAAATAAAACAATTAATCTGAATTTGAAGAATTAATTAATCATAAGAAATATAATTATATGAAAATTTAGAATGGACTCAACTCAAATAAAAAAAAGGTGTACGTTATGAATTGTAAATCAACTAAATTTAATATTAATCATTACAACACAAATTAAACGAATCAAAATTTACTAAAATTAATGTAAAGAGCTTGAAAAGGATAAATTCCATGAAAATGTATTTAAAGCAACAGACAGTAAATGCAATTTGAATATAATATGACTGTTCGCAAACTTGATGTACCCTTAAAATATGTTTTCAAAATAATCCCTAAATGAATTTCACAGAAGCTTTATCCCACTCTCGTTTACTTTGAAGTACTTATTACTTCCAAGTTTATATTGACGCAACATTACCTTATCTGATTTTAACGCCATTAAGAGCCACTTCCACTTTCCCTTCCAGGTTAATAGTTTCCTCGAATTTTGTCTAATCGAGATAATTATTTAAATTATTTTTTCTAATCCAGATATTTATTTTTATTCACAATGAAAAACTTTATAATAGAAGAATACACACACACACACACACACACACACACACACACACACACACATATATATATATACTCGTGAACACAATTAAGAGAATATGTACATTATGTTGATTTTCTGAAACACTAATTAAATTTTTTTTGAAATTTAGTAAGAATATACATTTATAACAGAAGAAAAGTAGTACCAATCAAAAGTCATTTTAGATACTCTTGATTATCAGTAAAGCCCATAGAACTAGAATGTTCACAATCAACGTTGTGATACCGAACTGAAAATGAGTGTAATATGGGGTATGATACCCTCTCACAGCCATACTGGTCGCACAGCGTGATGGCATACTGGACAGGAGGTAGTTGAGAAGTTCCTGCGGCAGTCGATCCCACTCCTACAGCAATTGTGCTTTTAGCTTCGGGATGGTTCTCAGAGGAAGATGGAAAGATGCAGTCGCCCGCCCAAGAGCGTTCCAGATATGCTTTATATGGTTAAGGTGAGGATATCTGGCTGGTCAATCCATGCGGCAAATATCCTCACTTTCCAAGTAATAGTCGACCAGCTGATCCCTATGTGATTGAGCGTTGTCGTCCATTAACAAGAACCCAGGACTAATTACGCCCTTAAAAAGTCAATCCTCTCTAAAATCTTCTCTCTATTCCTCTTGGCAAACAGGAAACCTATGTCAAACACCTGCATGGGGTGTGCGGCCATCCAACATATTGCCTGTCTAAGCTATTAAACTTCCAATACCGTAATGATCCTTTTCTCCCATGAGGGAAGGATGGTATCTTGTTTCGGGCTCTCTCCAGATACAGGTTCCCCGAGATTCAATGTCCAGGCTGTATCTCGACTCAGCCGCAAAAAGCTCCGTGCTCCACTAAAGTCTGGTCCAAGGCGCATGTTGTTTACACCATGCTAAACGCGTTCTTTTTTGTGCAGCAGTGTGCGAGACGCAAACGACAGGTCTTCTGGCATACAGCCCACTTTCATGAAACCTTCGGGTAACTAGGTTCTGAAACTCGGGCTCCAGTGGTAGTATACAGCTCATGTGAGGACTGTGAAGCTGCTGCTTTCCTGTGTGACTACGCTGAAAGTGCCAAATAAAGATCCTCGTCCGTCGTTGTGGACCTTGATTGACCTTGTCCAGATCTTCTCGATATGGATCTAATATATCCTCAAACTATTTCAACAAATTTCAGAGGACATTGGAGGTTTCTGTAGCCACCTGAGCTAATTGGCCTACCTCCAATCTACGAATGATTCTCCATCTCATTCTGGCATGTATGCGTTTGTGGCTACTCGTTTTACCTGATACTTTATAAAATTTATTGAACTCTTGCGAGAAACACGGCGAATACAGTGAAGTAATATTAGCTCACAAATCGTCGACAACCCTTTGTACACTTATATCCCTTCCACATTCCCAGTTCCGCAGACACGCCCGTGTACACTTGCGTATTCCATTCTGAATATTTTCTTTATTCTTCTACGGTATAATTAGTATCTTTGGTTCAATATCTTCAGTAAATATGGACATAATCTGAAAATTTTCTTAATTTTGCACATTACTGTATATGTTTGTCCTATAAATATCATTTGAAATATCATTTACAGCCTCAAAAAATAAAAAAAAAATATTGTACAATTAAATTTATAAATAAATCCTTTGATAAGATTATTTTTAATAATCTTCTTAATAAATATATAAAATATTAATCTTTTTTAAAAAAATATTAAGATTGTAAAAGCTTCCATATATAGTAAAAAGGGGTCGTATTCTATTTTAAATTAATGATATATGTATGCATAATGTTTTAAAGAGTATATTAAGGAGGAATATCAACATTTTTTTATATTACAGGTAATAAAGATAAAACGTTAAGAGATATAATGTATAAAGGTATTAATTGCAGACTTAACATTCCGAATAATAGTTTTTATATTAAGGAACAAGCATAGAATGTACAAAATATCATGACATTTGAAAAACCCTAAACATTTTTGGTAAATACAAGAAGGATAATGAAAAATTTAATGTTCTAACAGGTTTTTAGACTGTTTAGCTGAGTTATTCTAGAATTATAGGCCTATCCCATCAATAAAATATAACAAAATTTAAATATTATATATATATTATCACTCCAAAAATATACATAAATTAAAATATTTCAAAAATTTAAATCCAAGGAAAGAATTAAAAAGAAAAGCACCAGTAAAAAAAAAAAAACTAGAAAAAGTCTACAACCAAAACCAAAAGATAAAAAATAATGATAATACACTAAAAATATTAGAAAGAAAAACACTATAAAGCGAATAAATCTTTAAAAAAACAATAGCAAAATTAAAAAATAAAAAACTAAAACTAAAAACTTAGGAGAAAAAATAAGATTTTCCAAATATAACACTCCATGTGTATTAATGTTACATATAGTAATGCAAAGAAAATAAATAAATAATAATTTTTTTTATAATTAAATTTAAAAATTTACAAAACACAAAAGATTCAAATATAGGAAAAAATAATTACTCCCTTTATTTACTTACTAATGCTATCAATTCAAGTTATAAAAATACTTAAAAAAGCATAAAAAAATGAGTGAAAAATATGCCACTTAGCTAAGGTGACCAGATTTTAACATTCGTAAAGGGGGACC
>BMAW01043383.1:798559-825992 GCA_019974015.1 Nephila pilipes | reverse complement strand
AAAAAAACGACCGCACAGTCTCGGGACTTATTGATCCATGTGATATATATATATATATATATATATATATATATATCAACACAAGTACAATGTACAAATATAATACATTAAAAATTATGCTAAGTATTATTTTTTATTCTTTGGCATATTTCTTATTTGAGTAAATTTTTTTAGTAGATTTCTGTCACTGTTTAATATGCCATGAAATTTTTCACATGAATTTGTTAAATTATATTTCACACATTAAATAGCTTTCAAAGTCTCAACACTTAATTTTGATTTTTCTGATGTCCACACTTTATTTACCGTAGAAAAACGCAGCATTATTTCCATGTAAAGACGACGCATATTCTACAATTTTTAGTACATTATTAAATGGAACATGGTTTGTTTTAAAATGATGAAATATTTCTAACTATTTGTTCTCTATTGTGATTTGTGCTGAAGCCCAAGATTTAACCTTTTCCTTATCAATATAATTTTTTATAACGATATCTCATTAAAAAGATCTTTTTCGTAAGTATTACTCTATGGGAAATTTTGAGTAATATGATCGAATGATTTTTGTACTTCATTCCAATTGAGTTCATGTTTTAATGTAACCCAATGAAAATGTTCAATACCAGTGTAATATACCGTCCACTCTTTTAAATAATCTATGTAGTAGCTATTGAACTTTTTAACATGATTCATGATATCTGCACGATTTATTGCACATTGTTCTTCAGCGGTATTTAAATATCTTTTATGTTTCTGTGTCTCCAAGTACAATGACATATCATTCCTCCCGCCGTGATAAATAGAAAATTCATCATTACATTTCTCCACATTTCACAATGTAATCGATTTTGGTTTTTTTTAGTGAAAGGAAATTCACTTCTTAGATAATCGTTGAATTTGTATCCTCTTTTCTTACTCATTATGTTAAAAATCTAAAAAAAATAATTTAAAATTATGTTATAAATTACTAAATACATATTGCTTAAGACACTGTATGTAGGTTCATACATAATTACATGGATATATTTAATATGTTAGTTTATAAATTAAATTAATTTGATATCTATAAAGCAACTACATTTTAAAAATTATTTTAATTTAATCCTCTATTTATTTTTAAATAATAAAAATACTAACTTGTATTATTTTTTCTTTGAATTTTTCTTTGAGTAAGTCATAATTGCCACTTTCAAGGCTGGTGCTAGACTTTTTGTCACCACTATTAAATATAAATAATACAAGTACTGTCTGCTAAATTCTAGAAAATCTATGCATTTATGAAAAAAATAAATTACCTAAATAATCTGAATATATGATTTGTTGATATCATTTGTTAACTAGCACTAGCCCGCAGTACGATGTATCGTATGAGAGACAGTTAAAAACTGAATATGCGGAGGAGTTACTTCATGGACGACCAACAAATTCTTTACACCTTGACCCTTCTCCTCTCTGAAGTTCCCCTCCATTTCCAATTTTTGTATAAGCCTTATTGTAATTCCTTTACAATAATGTTCCAAACGATGCTAGATCGTTAGCGAAACATGTTGAAATAAGAATAAAATCTGTGGAAGTGTACTAAGTGTTCTCTCTGCATTTTTCTGTTACAAGATGCTTTCATCGTTGCCAATGCCAAAAAATGCCTCTATTCATTAAGTCAAAACAATGGTGATCGAATTCTAGCAACTGATCAAGGCGAACTTTGATAAGCAGTTCTTGACAATTAGTTCTCAACAATTATTTTTATTATTAAAGTTTAACATTATAAAATTTACAAAAATAGTATAAAACTTATGTCCGGTGGAAATATCTACATGGAAGCCGAAAACCGTATATTCTCTTCCCGTTCTACCGCCGTTTCCTAGCTTGTTGTGCATTCTTTTTAAAAATCTGGACTTTCTTAAATCCCCTCCGGACGCAAAATGAATTGTTAAAAATTGGGACTATCCCGCTAAAAGTGGGACGTCTGGTCACCTTACACTTAGCTAAACACCATCAATCATCATACACATCAATCTTCGCATGTGGACTAAAATTTTCATGTGTTGCCAGAATACAAACACTTAACTCAAAAAAACTATTTTTAAATTTTGCCAGAATGCAAATTCTGAGTTCTAGAAATATCTACAAAGCAACAATAGGTCAATACAACAACAATAATTAAGAATATTTAACAAAATTATAACCAAGAACTTACAAAATCAAAAATTTAAGATCTAAAATCCTCTAAGACGTACAATATATATATATATATATATATAGATATATAGATAATAAAATTCTTTCTACTATTGAGTTTCTTTTCTTTAAAAAGTTAGAACATTTTATTTTTTGATATGTCATTGGTAATTAATTATTTTATATTACATTACGTTTTAGATTGCTTACATTTAGGATTATATTTTTTCGGTTTAATTAACATTACTCTTTTAAGTTAAGGTTTTTAATTAGTGTTACAATACTTTAGATGAGTAGTTAGATGAAAATCGGTATTTTGTAGTAAAATTAAAGATGTTTACTATGTTTTCCTTCTTTTTATTGTATTTGAATTTCTGAATTTGCTGATTTTTGGTTTGCTGCAGTCTTTTTATAATGTAATTCACTGATATGTGATGGTTTGATTAGTAATCATTGGGCATAAAAGCCACTTTACTTCATTCGAAAGTATAAAACAATATTAATTACATCATTACCATAATTGTAAATTTTTATTTTCAATCACTTTGCTTTATTTTAAGTTATTTGGTTCTTCACTATTTGTTTTGAATTTTAAGGTTTTAAATTTTTATTGTGTTTAATTATGTAAGTAAATTTTTATTTGATTTGCTTAAATATTAATTTGATGATTATTAGTGATTTCCTTAAGTATTTAGTTTTTTCCCCCTTAATTGTTTTGTTTTAACTTTGTATATTCTTAGAGTGATATATGTTTGTGAAATGTACTACTTATGCTCAGCAATTTTAATTCACGCATTTAAATTACTTAGCAATTGGAAACCATTACATGGTGATATTGTGTAATGAACAGTGTAGTTCAGCCCTTCTCATACGGAGGACAAGAATTAAATTCACTCTAAGTTTTTGTCTTTCCTAAAGACTTTTTAAAAAGATTACGAGTCTCTTATGATAAAAGTGTACCGTTTCTCTTACATTAAAATTTATTGATAATGCTATTACAATTTTAAATTTTATTTTTAAATTAGAGAGATAAAATTTATACCTCATCTTAACTTACAAACCAATTTACTCAGGAGCATCATGAATTCATATAAATCTTAATATTTAATAACTATTAATTTTGTTGTAATAACTATATAAATAGGAAATAACTTTAAATTTTAATTTTGTAATTTTGATTGTATTTTAGGAAGGCATACTTATGAAAAGTTGGTCATCTTTAGGGCAGCTAACAATTCTATTATCAACTCCCGTTTGGTTCAATTTTAAAGGCTATTTTAATTAGAGCCTTATGCATTTAACACTTTTTAAATATTATCAAGATAATAAATATTTTCTAAAATGTATATTAATTTCTACTATAGTTTTACTATAATAATATACTACAATAATTTTCCGCCCAATAAACTAATCTAGCACATAAGAAACTTTGATTCCGTAGGGAATTGTTTCATTTTCAAAATAACTTATTTTACTCAAAATTTCGTACATATATACATAATCCGCTTAATTATTCAATAATATTCTACAGTATCATTCTAAGTAATATCATTTGTAAGACTATTACTCCTGTTCTTCATTGAAGAAAAACGGGAAAAACTAATATCGCATTAATATTACATTTTTTCCATAAATAGATTGGTTTGGTCGTTATGTTGTATGTGTCGTAAAATTAAACATATGTTTCGTAAAATTAAACATATGTTTCGTAAAATTAAACATATGTTCGTTAAAATTGATGTTGTGTGATTGAATTCTAATGGAGTTCTCACATGCAGTAGTGAGAACATGAATCATATTTCTGATTGTTTTTGACTCGTCAAAAGTATGTACTAGAAATAAAATCGGTAATACATACATACATATGTATATATATATATATACCTTTGGATAAGAAATGCTTATAGAAAAGATGAATCTTATCCGTACTATAAATGTGTATTTTAATTAAAGATCATATCTATTTTATATTAGTGTCCTAAAAATGATTCATAATTATATTGAAAGGAAGATAACAAAGCTTCAGAAAAAATTTAGTAGGAAAAGCAATCAAAGTTTAATTTAATTCCTTTATCCGAAATCAATTGTTGAATTATAAAATGTTTTTTTTCCTTCTATAAAAATAGCTAAAAACACTTTTAAACACAAATATCTGTTTATTACTCTTGATATGGATGATAATTGTACGAATTATCCGCGCATACATACCGATAATATAATCTATTAAGATAGTTTTAAAAATGGGTGAGACATTCACACTCGCTTTTATTAAATCATTTTGAATGATTTATTTTGTTTTGTCATTTCTACTACCTCCTGTGTGCTGTCGTTCATTTCTCGAAATGAATAAAAATAGATTAGAATCGAACTTCTAAAGAATACGTCGCCTCTAGTTCATAATTTATATTGATTTGATCTATCACTAATAAATATCCCTAATAATTAAAGTTCTGTCAGACATATTAAATAAATAGACAAGTAAGGTTTTAACTGAATGTTTCATAAAACAATCAACATTCACTTTATCTATTATGCCTATTGGAGCAACCCCTACGAGTATTCAAAAGAATATTAAATGGTTTTACTTAACTGACCATTATTATAGGTAGATCTGAGTCAAGATTGAATCAAACTCTTAGCTTTCCATTTCCCTGTTTTCATTTTTTTCACTACACCACAATTTATATACGAGCTTTGCTATGAATAACTGGAAATTGAGTAGCTTGAACTAATCACCGTCCATGAAATGTTCATAAGGAAGATAAGGGAAAGTTAGCTTCATATCGTTACAAAGTGAACTGCATTTTCCAATTTTTTTTGTATAAGGATAATCTCTAAGTCAGTGCATAGGAGAAACAAAGGGAGATATCATAGGGGAGATGAATTAAAATGAGTTTATATACCGAGTGTAGAAGGTATTACAATTTTGAAATGAACTATTTAATGCTAATAGTGTAAACGACGAAACTGTATATTACGGTTTTGACATCAAGTTTATATCAGTTTCGACATGCCTTTTATTTCATTTAGTTATAATATTTGTCTTCTGTTTACATCAATTAGAGGCTTCATTTCTTCTTTTTAGAGGGAATTTTTTTTTCTCAAGCTACTAAAGTTTAATGATCAAAGGAATTATTGAGCTCTGAGTCTGATTTTTTGTGAGATTTGCATGAACATTTACTTAACAATAAATCAAAAAAAAAAAAAAAAAAAATCCACCAGGAATCAACATGAATTTTTTTAACATTTGGTAATATAGAGAAAAACAGTTTTATATTTTTTTAAAAAAGGGCACTTCAGTCTATTCACAAGAAACGGGAGCAAATAATTTTTAATTAAAACATTAATGGGAAGCAAAACGAAAGGACATGTTTCTGCTTCAGAAAAACTCAGCATAAATTGTTAAGCACATCGATTGCGGATATTTCCTTTTTCTAACTCGAAGAAAGGTCGCGAATGGAGGAATAGCCTATGGGTGACGAATCATTGCGAAGAAAGGAGCTTACATGTTATTTTATTTTTCTCGTGGTAGCAGAGGCCTATACAAAATCGATCTATAAAAGACTAAAAGAGCCAAAATAATCGGCCAGCGGCATGTCTTAAGCCCTGCTGTGGTGACTGCACCCTGGGATTTAATCGCAATAATGCACTTTTAATGATTAAGACTTAAGTTACCTCTCTTGATCCGTTCCGTTGGGAAAAGACCGAGATAACGAGAAAGGGGAATCCTGTACTTCATCTTCCTGGGTCAAATAATCGATTCTTCCAACCCCGAGCAATTTTGCGGGTAATCGTGGGGAAATCCCTCGCATGGAAATTTGAATGAAGTGTCAATTCTCCCCGGTACGTGTTTTTATCGAGGCAATAGGAAATGCTCTTATCTGCGGCTTTTCCGTCAAAAGTTGGAAAACTTACAATCAGTGTTACCAGGTCTCCTTCAACTTGAGTGCTATTTCAGACGCCTTGATTCAAAAAAGGTGGTGAAATCTTAGTTGACAGCGCTTTTGTGAAAGGATAGAGTTGGGTACGCTTTTGAAATTGTAGAAAAACGTTGCAGATGGGGTGTTTCGAATAGAGAAACCACTTTTCTAATACGTTGCTTATTTTTTTTATGGGGAAGAAAAGTATTTTGGGTTTTAGGAGAGGGCAATGTTAGATAAGTCAATGTTGAAGTGAAATATTTTGGAGAACATTTTTTGCGATGGTGAAAATTACTCAGAGGAGTTCTGTCGGGAATAATTCATTTGTAAGAATTTATATAATATTCTACCACCCATACTTTTAAAATATGTTAACGCAAAATAAGTTAAAATATTAATACAATGTTTTTAGATCACATTTAATTTCAAATCGTAATTCTTCATTTTCTATTTTTTTATTTAGAATTTCAAATAAATTTTCTTTCCTGTAGCAATGCTATTTAAAATTTTATTTAGTTATGAAACAATTCCATAAATAAACTTTTTAATGAAATCCAAGAAAATACTTAAATATTCAGGCAAACTCAAGTGAAACTAATTGAATTTGAAATTACTAATTCTGGAACCTTGTAATTTGTGTATTAATGGGTCCTATGGCAAAGATTCCAATTGAAGTTTAATATTTCGAAATTTTATGTCTTAAGAATAAATTGTAATTTTGGATTTTAAATATGTTAAATTAAGGCGTAAGTTACTCTAAGGAACTACGAATAATGTTTTTATTAATCATATTCCGAATTACAGTAAGAATTTTCTAAAGCTAGATTATATATATATATATATCATTTACATCATATCATATAAATAATCTCTTTTTCTGTCTTTTCTGGGACTTTTCATTATACAGAATAGTTGAGTCTCTGGTTCTACCGAAGCAGCTTAATAACTTGAACGAAAATTTATCTAAGAATATATCTGAAAATGTTTGAGTGAAATCTGAGAATTTTTGAGTTAGATGATATATTATCTTAATTTCTAATATTAGGCTGTGAATATATTTGAAGTATTTGGTATAGTGATGTAATCATTGGATCAATTAGTATAGTATCTTAAAGAAAATTTTTAAATTCTCAAATTAAATGCCAAGTAATGAAAATATTTAGAACTTGTAATGTAGCGAGAAAATAACAAAAATAAAACAAGAAAAGTCGTCATGTTAAGTTTCTTCTTCACAGTACACAATTTTCTCTCTCAACTTTTAAAATAAATAAACCCCAAGTTAAATTTCTAATTATTTATGTGTTATTAGTTATTTGTTTTTGCATAAGCTTCTCAGTTTTGGCGAGTTATCTTCGTCTTTCTGGAATTGAAGCATTTATATTTCCTATTTTCATATTTGTTGCAGATCCAGTTTTGAAATACTTATAAAAATAAGCCTAAAATAAAATATAACGTTCTATTGTCATGCTTCCTATCAAAAAAGTTAATGATATATTTGACTGTAGATAATAATTTAAAACCCTATAAATGACTACCATTCAATTCATGATAGATTATAATTTTTTAAAAAAAGTAATAAAAATTTTGAGATTCGCAATTGTTGTTGGATACCGAAAACAAATAGCTCAAAAATTCAGTTTACCGTCTCTTCAACAACAATAAAAAAGTAACAAATTCTCTCTCAATCAAAATGTTAAAAAGTTATGAATATATTCTAAATTTTTGGGTTGGAAATTATTGAAAATATATGAAAATAATGAGACGTGTGTATGTCTTTATGATTAAAAATGTCATAAAATATGTCTGGAATCTTTAAAATAGAATAAAACATTCACAAAACTGAATATTTTGAGACTCTTTGAGCGTAAAAAGGTTTTAAAGTAAAATTCGAAGACGAAAATATGAAGATAAAATTACCTTGAATAAAATAATATAAAAGTCAACTTAAGGAAAGCAATACTCTTCTCCAAAAGCGATCTAAAATTTCATGTTTTAGAACTTTCGTAATCATTCTAAGAAGCACTTTAATACCAAAAGAAAAAAACTTTTATGGAAATTTATATCTCAAGCACGACGTTACTGATAACATGCTAAAACTATTTGTTTTCAGTGTCTGTGTTCTCGGCCCCAAGAGATTGATCAGATAATTTTAAGGCATCAAAATTGTAAATGCTCAGAACTCATTTTAAATTCGATTAAAAAGAGTGGGTATTATACATTTTGGATGACTTTTCTTCGCTATATTAAAAAGAATTAAATTTAATACAAAATTCTTCTATTATCATTACTTCCGACATGGGGCTTGACTCGCTTCAACAACAATTTTCTGATTCTATGACTAGATGACAACGTATATAATTGAAAGAACAAATGAAAAATGTTTCCTTTACCAAGATTTGGGATCATAAGTATTTTTTTCATTGAGATTTGTGATAAAAATGCTTTTGAAATGATTTAGATTTTACACTTACATCAAACCTCAACAGATCGTGAGAGTAACGCAATGGAATTTTTTTTTTTTTAAAAAAAAGTATTTTTCCGGTTTTCAATCAGATTTCAACAATGAAAATATTATTTCATTATACTTATATTCTAACGGCGAATTTGAATCTTAATTTTTATTAAAACACGTGGGCGAAAATTTGAGACAAATTTCATGCTCGAAAAGTTCAAAAAACCGAAAAAAACTTTAAATTGGTTTTTAAAAACTTTAAATTTGTTTTTTTTGTTTCATTACAAACTTCAAGATTGTGTTAAAACGGGTCCTTTTCATCACCTATTTTGCAACCTGGTATCATAGTAAAAAATCTATTTTTTAGATAAAATTTTGTTAACTGAAATAAGCAAGTAAATAAATGTAAAAAAGTTTAAGTGTTTATCCATCCATACATGAAACATTCTTTCTCGAAATGAGTTTTTAGAAGTAAATTGAAATAAAAATGATCTCTCAATATGTTTCTTCTATTATGTAAAAACCTAGATGACTTTTGAGGATGGTTCAAAAAATACCTGTGATTGGTGAAATAGGGCGTTACTAAGGAAAATGAGTGTACTTTAATATTATTAAATGGCACCCAAAACACATTTGAAGCTAATTCATGGGTTAGTTTTGATTTGGGAGCCATTTGCTGCCAAATCAATATTTGATTGATGCCGCGACGAGTTGTCACTGTCGATGGGATTTGAATTCCTCATAATACAACAGAAACTACGCAACAATCCAAACAATAGGCTACTTCTGGTGAATATGTTTCAAAGAAATGGGAGACGGTCTCAACAGCCGGAGAGATTATGGCAACGATTTCTTGGAATTCAAAGGTATCATAAGAAAGGACTTTTTAAAAAAATAAAAACCGATCACTAAATAATACTACAGGAAGCTACCCCTAATACAAACTTCCCATTCCTAATACCTCTATTTCTATTTTTAACACGAGTACTTTTGGAATCACTCTCATTCATAACAATATTAATGCATTAATATAATGTTTTTAGAGACAACAAGTGAAACAAAAAAATCAGTAATTTGTTTACGAAAGTTTTTTATATTCCAAACAAAAATACTAATTATTATTAAAAATTGAAATGTTGTAAGTGTGAATGGTGATATTTAATGGCGTAAGAGCCAGGTGTGACTATATGCGACTCAAAACTAAGTGAAATGATAAAACACAAAATCAATATTTCTCATCACACCATGACAAGATAAAATTCCTTAAAACCGATTGGCCTAAAAATATTTAAAAGTATAAACTTACAGTGTAAAGAATTAAAAATTGAGAAACATGGTTTAAAATAGTATAGAAATCGAAGTACAGAAAAATAAATGTGGAAGCTAAACACGATAATCTTTACGTTCGGATCCGATTTTGAAAGGTCTTTAAATTGAAAGAGTTTTCCATTTCGTCCATCTTGTCTGTTAGTAAAGAGTCATCGTCATCGTAGAGGATCGTATTATCGTAATTCATACTTATTTCTATTTTAGGCTTATTTCCTTTTGCGGGCTGTGAGATATTTTTTACAAGTTTATTTTGCTTTACATCTATTTTTTGCTTTATTTTTCAGTGTAATATCTCGAATGAGAATGGACGTTTTAAATTTAATATTTTTTTGAGGGTGGATATCATGGTAGAAGAGAAGGCTAGAATGTATGAGAGGTTGTTTTAGAAATTGCAAACGTCGAAGATGAACAAGGCATCTGGTATGGAGATAACATAGCTATTGGAGGACAAATGACTTTAAAGATATTTGGGTCAATTTGGAAAACAATCCGGGTTTTAATTCCATGAAAGTAAAAAAGCGATTTTTGAGGCTGAACCAACTTTTGGGCCTCTAGGTAAGATGCATTACTTTTAATTTTAACCTCTTGTATATTTTTCTCCATCGGGACGCTGAAGACAAGCTTTATAATTAGAGGGATGAAACAGCAAGCAGTTGACACATTTAGGTTAAAGAGCGCAATCCATATCAGAATGACCAACGGAAGCACATTTAGAACATGTGTGTTGTCCACAGCATGCAGTTTGGGATTTATCCTCCCGTTGGCGTGGTGTGGATGTTAGGAGAGGGGGGTGCCAGCTCAGGTGTCGTCCTCGTCACTTGACCGTGGTTCAAAATTACGAGGTCCGTCGCCAATAGCCCTCGTGTTGCTTCTAGTGCGACGTTAATAAAAAACTAAACTAAACTAAACTAAACTAAACTAAACTAAACTAAGCAGTTTGGGATTTTAGTTTAGTTTTTAATAACGTCGCACTAGAAGCAACACGAGGGCTATTGACGACGGATTTCGTAATTTTGAACCTCGATCAAGTGACGAGTACGACACCTGAGCTGGCACTCCCTCTCCTAACTTCCTCATCACGCCTTCGGGAGGACTTTGTGCCCCAACAGATTTATCGTGCATCAGCCCCGGCTACACAGCGGGTCTTTAGCGGCAAGACTCGAACCCGCGACTGAAAGAACACCGCCGGCCATGAATCCGAAAACATGACCACTAGGCTATCACAGCCACGTGAAGTTTGGGAATGACAATAACAATCAATGATCAATGGTGATCAATGACATAAGAGGGTGATTGGGAAGTATTGAAAGTAAAGAGGGAATGATTTGCAGCACATTGATTGATAGTTTATTAGCGTCGCCCTTGACCGTCGGAGGCTATTGACGACGGATCTTGTAATTTTGAGCTTCGTAAAGTGACGAAGTCGACACCTGAGTAAGCACCTCCCTCTCTAGACTTCCCCAGTTCACCAAGGGAGGACTTGGAACTCGATAAATTTAACATGCATCTGCCCCGTTAAATGACATCATGACTCGAACCTCCTACTTGACGAAAATATTGCGGATCTTGAGCCCGCAACCATGAGAACTAAACTACTGCAGCCCCAGGGATGTTTGTGGGAATTGTCTTACTATCTCTTCAAATGACTATCCATCTAACATTTATGACATTCTGTTTCGAATGGAACTTAATTGGAACTCTGTTTGGAATGGTTTCTTATAGAACTCGGATTCAGATGCCCAAATAAGGTCGGACTTGGAAATAACGCATCGGCAAGTATTTTGAGATTTAAGCAGAGCAACTGTCACTGGGAGATTCAAAATGGTTTTTGTTAGTAGAAAGTATTTGTCTATAAAGTTGATGCTGTTTTAATTAAAGTGTCTCTAGATTGAACTTTATTTAACGTTTTTGGTATTGCCTATAATGCAAATGTTATGTAAATAACGAAGCCCTCTGATGTATAAATAACGAATGTAAGTAACATAATAAAACTCTAATATAAATAGCAATTGAATGCCTTAAGTATAAAAACTTTTTCTCTTCAGATAAATTTTTTTATATTTTATTTGATTTTCAATTTTTATGGCTCGTGGCCTTTTTATGTATATCAAGTTTCTTATAAAATACGTTTACTTGTTTCAATTTAAAATATTTCCTGAAACTAGAAGTATAAGAGAAGATTTTTCAAACCACTATTAGTTTGAAAAGTAAGCGAATATTTTTTAAATCCCGCACCTTTTTGTACCTCTAAAAACACGAAAATGTTATTGATTCAATGGATGTTCATATTAGTTGTTTAATAAAGAAATGAAAAAGCTATTATTTTTTTGTACGTTTATAAAAATCTCCATTTTCATAATAACATTTCACTTAACTGATTAATAAGAACTTCTTTTACAATATTTAATTAACTTCCTTAATACTTACGTTTAAAATGTAGTGATGCTAATTAGAGGGAGCAGTCCCCCCTTTTTTGGGGGGGGAATTAAAAATTTTACTCCATTTCAGCCACCTAAAACTATGAATTTTAAGAAAAGCATTTGATTAAACCTTGATGTCCTATCATCTAATTATCTTTTCTTTTTTTCGTTTCTTTCATTATTAACAAACTTACTTTGCAGAAATATGCTCAAAATGCAATGCTATGCATCACTGCTCAGTTGTTAGACTCGTGCTCGGAGGCTAATAGTTTCGTAAAGCTTCACAGCAAACAATAGAGACTCGCTCAGAAGGTGTAAAGGGTGCTGAGAAAGGTAGGCAACGTGGGTGAATGTATGGAAGTGTACACCACAGGGAAAAACAAAGATACTTAACGTGGTTTAAAAAGAGAGACTAAACATACGACTGAGTAACTTATTTTACATTGTATATCTTTCTTTAAATAATACAGGGTTATTCAAAAATGAAAACTCCGAGTCGAAGGTGGATTAAATGGTATTTTTGTTAGAAATTCACGCTGAACGGTGATTACAGATCCATATCGTGCAAACTACAGCACACAAAAAGCTTCCTGGTCAGCTGGCGCCATTTTCACTTCAGCTGCTTAGAAGCTTCCAAAACATCTTTCCTAAAATATCTTCACGATGAACACACGAGCAATATCACAGTATAAAACATCCATATTTTCTCTTTGTATTCATGTACTAATCGTTCTGTGTTGTTTATTTTTGAAAAAGGGGAATTTTGAAGTCGGATGATTTATTTTGGATAACCCTGTATAATCAATTGTATTGTTTTGAATACCTGTTTAAATATTATTAAGAATTTATTTATAAATTTATAAGTGTATTTTTATTTTTTCTTACACACTTTGTAGTAAAATGGGGAATGAAATAAAGCCTCTAGAGTAAACACAGTAGCAGGATTTTGGCTAATTATTTTTTGATGATTATTTCAAGCAATTCACCTTTTTTAAATGAAATTATCCCTGATTATTGATGATTTTTATGTATGTATAACATCATATATGTAATATATGTATAATTTTAATACATAAATATTTAATTGTTATACATGTGTAATATTTTTCCTTTGTTGAAAGTTATACGTGTATTGTATAATATTAATTAAAATCCTCCTCCCCACCAAAAACAGACAATTCCGCACTAGTATTAAAACTTAATCATTGTAAAGTTGGTATGTAAATTGTTTACTTTTTTACATCTCTTACGAAGTGCTCTCAGAAAGTGTCGAAAACTTACCATTTTTTTGCAAAATATTAAAATGAGTATGCGTGTGTGTCTACCTTTTCCTTATACACTCCCTTTTTTATTTTTATTTACCTACATTTTTTTTGCCCCTCCTCCCTTCTAATTTCCAACCATAGCTACTGTTAAGATGTAATACGGTTTGTTCTAAAAGGATTTGCATCAGATAGTGCATATCAGATTTCTTAAAAATTCACAAATTAAAACATTCAGAAGGCCGTAGTAACTAAGTTTCATTATTTATAGCCCCTCTGTAATCAAGAAACAATTTTTTTGGCAACTATATATTATTATTGAATAATTGAATTATACTCTTATATTATTCGATTAAATCTAATTAACTTTTCAATGTGACTGTGATTGTTTATTAACGTCGCACTGAGAAACAATAGGTGGGCTATTGTTTCTCATCTCTTAATTTTGAGCCTCAGTCAAGTGACAAGGACAACACTTGAGCTGGCATCTTCCTTTTCTAATTTCCACATTTAGCCAACGGGAGGACTTTGAGCATCGACAGATTTAACTTACATTATCCCTTGCTACACAGCGGATGTTAATTTTTCAAAAAAAATATTTAAAATAAATCAATTTAAATATTAAGATAAATTGAAATTAAAAGCTGATTTCATGTCAAGTTTGAAACATTTAGAGATTTGAAATTGAGTTTTAATAACGAGTGAGATAACATATTCCCTAATGCCTCAAATTATACTATCTCAAAACATTGTCATATCGAATTTAAAGCGCATATAATACATAATATTTTAATCCATTATTGGAAGAATTGTTTGAGGTCACAGAAACATCAAAAGTTCTTTATATATATATATATATATATATATATATATATATATATATATATATAGCATTAATTATTAATACAAGAGATTTATAACGTTGTTTGTCTGTTTGTCTAATGGCAGTAATAACTTTTCTCCTATCCTAATATGAGATTTTAAGCCCCAACAAATTTAACATGCATCAGCTACTCTTCGTGAATAGTCTTTAAAGTCGCATGAGAATTCACGTCCACGTCTCGACTTAAACGCCAGCCATGAACTCGCGACCATGACCTTTCAGTTACCGCCACTCTTTATGTCTGAATTTATCAAACTTAGAAATATAAAGAAATTAAAAAAAAAAAAAAATCCAGAAGAATTTAACATTAATAAGGTATCTGACAAAGAATATAGAAATTCTCTCATATACCTTTCTATTTAAAAGCAGATATTAATTTTGGAGTAAGTATTTCTTAGTAATGTAAATTTGCATATTTTTATAAGCGATGATGTTTACGTTTTATACATATTCATCTCGAATTCGACAAATGTTGATAAATGATAGTGATAATCTGCGAGATAAATTAAAATTTATCTTCAACAGAATATACAATATTTTCGAGTTCCCTGAACGATACATCATAAGAAGTTTTCTAAAATTTATAGATTTAATATGAATAAATACTTTAAAAATATAAGGATCGTAATTATTAAATAAATTCAATTTATTACATAAAATTGAGTATTATGCTGTAAGAAAGGAAACAATCTTTATTTAAATATTATAAATTCAATAAAAAGTTTCATAATTACTTGGTAATTGCTGATATACAATTTCTTTTGCAAATTTGGGAAACTGAACATTTCAAACTTTCTCTTATGCCTTTTGAAAGAATTTCTCTTGAAAATACAATTGTTGCAAAACTGAAAGCTCTTGGATTTGTTCATAAGACTTATTTAAATTGGAATTATTGATAACATTAAGAACTTTAACATTCAGGGAATTCAGAATTTCTGTACTTTTAAGGAATTCAGCTACGTTGAAAACTGGAATCTTTCACTGTAATTTCAAAATTTTCTTAATGATTTCAAAATTTGTTAATTGAATTAAACCTTATTTTTCAAAAACTACCTTTATTTTGACATAAATATTAATTTAAACTAAACTGTAGGATTTAATATTAGACAATGCTTATATTTAATAAAAATAAGTGCGTAAAATGTGTTTTTTGCTAAATAGAACACTTTTGTAAAAAATTAAATTTTTGAAAAGTAATAGTTCAAAAATTTAAGTTTTAATTTTTACAAAATTAAGTGAAATTTTTTAAATATTGTTTTAAATTCAATGACTCAGAGGTTTTCTAGAATATGTATTAGGAGTACATTTTTGAGATGTTAATAAGTTTAAAAAGAATAAAATATAATGAAAACTTCACGGTTACTATTTCGGTATATTTAAAAATTCTCCAAATACATTAAAAATCGTAATTCAGGTCATTTAGAGAAGTCAGTTTTATTCTTAGACATTAAAATAATTACCTCGAAGAATGCAAATTTTCAGTGTTTTAGCTCTGAAAAATTTACTTTTTTTAATCTGTTTTAGACAAATTTCAAAATTTTTGTTTTACAATTTTTAATTTATATATTTTCAAGTATCAAAAAAAGTTAGTCATTTTAAATTTTTTTCTTTCTAACTCTACTAAATTACTACTGTAAAATACTAATTCCAAAAGCAGATGGTTATTTTATAATCTTTTATCATTCTCTCTTTACCTTTATCTATCCTTAGAAAAACTTATTTGGCTTAGAAAATTATCCTTGTTGCGTTACTTAATTTAATACAGTTTTTTAAATAAACATTTTTTAATTGGTTTTAAAATTTGGTTTGAAAAATAAAACTTAAAAGTTTAAAAATAAAGAAACTATACAATTCTTTTTAAAGGCCAAATTACAATAATAATGTTGCAACTCTCACCCAGCATTTACAGTGAGAAAATAGGAAATGTTGTATTTATTTTCGATCTCTGTATTATATTTTTTCTCCTTGTATTTGTGATTCCACAAAATTGTGTTTTCATTACAAAAAATTAATAATTCCGAAGATCTTCAGCAAATTTATAATGTTTTACCAAACTACCTTTTAAAATTTGAAAAATAAAATAATTATTAACTCACATGTATACTTTAAGTTACATATTTACTTTTTAGAGTACATTCATTTGATCACTTCTTTCAAGAAATTCTGCATTCTTTTAAATTATCTTACGACAATGCATTTGCTTTGAAATTGCAACCTATTATTTTCTATTTCTACATTTTATTTTTCATTCATCGTTGCTCCATTTCTGAGATTCGTACAGGATTTAATAATTTAATATTGATTTTATACTCAAATGAGAAAGTAATGTCTCCTAATTAGATTTCCCCCTCTTTGTTATAGAAAATATTTTATTAAATATCTTAGTGAGAATTCCTTAAAAAATAAAGTTTTAAAAGGAATTAAAATGAGCTTTTTGCAGCCAAACTCCTTATGAATATTATAAATATACGTTACTTTTTCTGTCTATACTTTCTTATAGGAAATTTAATCCATTAATAAGAATATTTAAGTTAGCGAAAGTACTTGTAATTAATATTTAATTTAAGCAAAATTCTTAAATAATTTCTTATTTGTTTAAAACGTACAATTTTCAAAACCTTAAACTCTTTATTTTTTCATAATCACTTACTTTTACAATAAAAAAGCAATAGACTCATTAAGCTAAAAGAAAATCTATATTATTATTTATATTTAAAAACACATAAAAAATAATATATATTTTCGAAGGAAATTTAAACGAGCTTTTTAAACGAGTCTTTCTTTAAAATACGATTGCCTCTGAGCATTACCATAACTTTACGTGTTATGTCGTATAAATAAAGTTAGGAGCAACACACACACACACACATAATATATATATATATATATATATATATATATATCAGTTCTAATAAGCTTCTTAACCTAAATCCGTTATTGTTATTTAACTAACGTATATTATTAAGGGTATAAACGAAAACACATTTTGGAGAAGAAAAAGTTTAGCGAGCTTTTAAAATACGAATAACTATTAACGCAAAACAATCACTGCAAAACTACAAACCTTATCCAAAAACGAGAATACAGAATAAAGGTCAAATTAGTCAGTTGTAAATGATTATAAATAAATGTTACTCTAAAGTACAATAATTATTGTTCAAAGTAAATGCATTATGTAATTTTTAGGCTTACTGAAATGTTTTTATCTCGAATTGCTAAAGAGCCAATAATTCATTTTTAATGAGTTCTAATTCTCTAAAGAAAACCTCTTTAATGTGAAAATATATTGACAGTGGGAATTTACCTTCTTTACAAACATTTGTTTCACTAATTCAACATGTAAAATATGCAAAGGAAAAAAAAAAGGAGAGAAATCTTTATCAATATTCTAAGCCAAAGTAATATCTTTGGCTAAAACCCTTTTCATTCCTAGTTTATCCGGTGCTTTTAAATTTCGATGAAAATGATTCGAGGAAATTCCATTAACAAGAGGGGTAGAGGATATGGTTGCGACGAGGTTGGTGTCACTATATTAATGCGAGGGAATTCGATTAAAAGGCTCGATTCCGGAGAAAAGTACGGGTGCCAATAAATAAAACGTTCATAAAAGGCGGGGGTATTAAACGAGGCTTTTCCCCGAGTCGTTGTAATTTTATTTGGGTTGAGCTCTAAATGTGTTGGGCCAGAGAGCGTAATTACTAGCACCATTAGCCGGGAGCGTAGCTACTCTGTCTTAAAGGTGAGTTCTAAAAGGGACGAGTGGACCAGGTCATCCTCTTGGGGCCGAAGAACGGGATCTTAGGCAACCAATAAATCGGGCTGGCAACAAAGGGCTGAGCCACTTAATAAAACAGGGCCCGGCGAAAATGGGTCGGGCGGGAGTATCGTTAGGAGCTCCACAAATTGATAATAATGACGACACGAAAGCATCTTGCTCGACTCGTTGTAGAAGCTACTGATTTATGAGAGTCGGAGGAGCCGGAGGTATTGATTTGCGGCTATCTCGTTACGTTGCTCCTCCGCTCTCCTTTCATCTCATCCCCCCCCCACTTTGAAAACGAAGCCTAATTAACTGAAACCGAGAGCTCGACCTTTTACGTAGCGGCACTCGGAAGGGTTAAAGTACTGGAGATTACCAAGTTGTCGATATAACACTGGAAATGCATGTACACGCCAAAGAGCTCGCCGTATTAAAAGCTTCCTCTGATAGGATTGGACTGCGTATCGCAAGAGGCTGTGTCTACTGCGGCTCTTGGTCTGTTCTCTCTCTTCCGTTTATTATGGTGATCACGGGCTAATTGGCTTTGTTGACACCATAATGCGCGACTCCGCCAAAGCGCCACCAGAGTGCGCGATTAAAAAGATTTGGCCCCTTTTCACTTGCAAAGATTATTACGGGCAAAAACAAACCCG
Source organism: Nephila pilipes (assembly GCA_019974015.1). NCBI lineage: Eukaryota > Metazoa > Arthropoda > Arachnida > Araneae > Nephilidae > Nephila > Nephila pilipes. The sequence continues at coordinate 807,135 of BMAW01043383.1, read as the reverse complement.
GAGAGGAAGGAGTCTTTTTTTATTAGGACCATTTTTTCCCTTGTTTGTTGCGTCGCTCGCTTACTCCAGGGAACATCTTCGAATAAACTGATTTTCATTCGAGGAGAAATGGCTCGGAAAAACAGTAGACAGATTTCGAACGAGCAAAAGGGAAGGAAAAAATAATAATAAATAAGTACGGATGGAAAAAAAATTAGCCAAGCGGCAAAACTTGCACGAGAAATGGCGAGAAAATGATAAAAGCTTTCGCGAAAAATGGTGTAATCTTGCGGACATACCAGAGTCGCCGATATTAAGGAAGAGCCGTTAGTGAAAATGGCTTCCGGATTATCAATCCACATCACGACCCATTTTCGGAAGAAATAAACTTAAATTCTGGTGCAGCGAAATCACGTATTTATCGCGTTGCATTTCTTTCTTTTCTTTTTTTTTTTCTCCAGATAGCTATTCAGCATTTTTTTCATAGAAAGATTTTTATAGAGAAGATTAATAAATGATAAGCTACAAGAGTAGTTTTTATTTTTATTGCATCTAAAAAGAAAACTAATTAGCTTGCGAGTCGAATTTCTAATAATCTCTTATTCATTTTACGACTTTACAAAACTTTAATGAAAAAAAAAAAGGTTATATCTGAAGGAATTTTAAACATTTTGCTTCTATCATTGGAAAACATCAACTGGAAATTCATCTATAAGAATGTTTAGTAAATAAAAACTGAAAGCAATCTAATTATACTATGTTAAACAACTTGATTCTAATTTAAAAACCTTATATACTCAAATATTAAATTAATACCTTTTCTTAAGTGTCATTTACTTTTAATTATTAAAAATATTTATTTGTATGCTATGATTAAGAATGTAATGAGTAAAAAACTTTTTACAGATTTTAGGAAAAGAGATATTAAAAAAAAAAAAAAACGATTTGTGGAAACATTTGATAAAAATATTTCTTATGCAGTTTGTTATCAGAACTAATGCGACGAATATGGAAACTTTCTCATTTAAAATTCTACTTGTAGCAAAAAGAGAAAACTAATTAAAGAAGAGTTATATATATATATATATATATATATATAAACACTTTTTGAGAGACTTAAGCAAAAGAAAAGAAAAAGTTGAATTTATATTAAACATTCGAAAAATGTATCAAACTTAAAGATACATTTTCAGTTTTTTTCGTCGTCATACAAGAAACTTTTTTGATGAGCAAGATTTTAATTCAAATACGCATCTATTTAAATACCACATGAAGAGATATATAAATGGATAAGAAGACGACAAAATATTTATAATTACAAATTTTTTTCAACTTTGTAACATAACTGTCTTTTGATTTTTCTTCCATTAAAATTAATTAGAAAATATTTTGGAAATTACATTTTATTTTGCATTTTAAAAATATTTTTTGCATCAAAACAAATCATTATACTTGACTTCGCCTGTTTTTTCAGGATTTATAAGAAAATATATTTAAATTATTTATTTTCATATGTAATATGAACTTAAAGTTTAAATATATTACTATATTTTGTGTTTCAAACCGGAAAGATTCACAAAAATGCAACATATTTCTGCCTTTATTTAGGGTTTCGGAATAGTAGAAAAAACTTTTTTTTTAAATAAAAACATGGTTATTTCTTTAATCACTAACTTTAAATATGAATTTCCAGTTTACAAAATACATTATAATTGCAATATTTTTCTTGAATACGTAAGTGTATAAATATTCTCACCTGTAATTGACATGTTTAAAATGATTTCTGCTAAAACTGATTCTTAATAGAAACAGATATAAATAATTATAGAATACATAAAAATTAGATAATACTTGAAATAGACAATAAACAGAAAATACATATTTTAAAACAGAAGAAGGTAGTCGGAAAAGTTATAAAAATATCTGTTTTGTAATTGCACATTCAGCCATACAAATTTCTTATTGAATTCTGATTATGCGATTTATTGTAAATATTTAATTTATTATTTTTAATTTTTTCTAATTACTTATTCAAAAGTATTATATATCACTGAATATTGTAAAATAAAATATCACTTCTCAATAGATACCTTTCATAAAAAAGACGAATTTAATAATTTACATGTAAATAAGTTTTACTTTTGTAACAAATAGAGTTTCTAATCTTGCATATACTATTGCATTCAAAAGCACTAAATTGCAAAAGTTAAGCATTCTCAAGCCATTTTATACGATTTAGTTTGAGAGTGCAAGGCAGTTTTGTTCATCATATTCGAATAACTTCATCAAAGAGGGTAATTTCCAAAATTGAAAAAATAAAGTGATTATTCCTTTCATAGTGATATTAACATTTTATTATTTCAGAAATTTCATTTAGTCAAGATTAAAAAAATGACTCGGAATATTATATTTTAACCCAATACAATTATTGATAATTTTATTTACTAATTTACACTATTTTAAAATAAAATTTTCGGTTTTCCAAAAATTAAACGCGAAAATTATTTTTATTTCAGAAGTTACATTAAATATTCCAAAAATATGTTTAGATACAATTTTTATATATAATTTTAAATTTAAATGTATACTGATAGCTATTAAAAAGACTACTCCATGTAAGAAAGCAAATAGCAGGGTAATATTAATTGTACACATGCAGTACAATGGGAGTGAAACATGATTAAATTTACAGGTGCTTTTTAAAGAACACAGAGTACAAAATTTAGAGCTGCCACCTCTGGCAACAATAACTTTCAAATCTGGCTAGGTATCCAGTAGTATTGAGCTTGAATGACAGATATAGGTACACCATTACAGGTGACTTAAGCTCTGTGCCAGAGTTCATTAATAGTAGTGGCTAGTGACTAGTGACGTCTTTAAGCTACACATGATCAGGTGTTATCAGTTTGTAGCTGATTAGAAAAGCATGCTGGACAGGGCAAAAGTTGAATACTCTCTATATCAAAGAAGATCAAAACAGCACGGATAATATGTGATGGTGCGTTGTCTTGTTGAAAAGTAGCGTGATGGATACGCTAAAGATAAGGCTCAGACGCAAATCTTAATACATCGGAAATGTAATGATTGGCAAAAATATAAGGATGAATATCTAACAACACCCTATATCATCATAGTGTCCGCGGTGGTGTAGATGGTATATCTGACTGATAACACTGCCTACTCTGACTCGATTCAACTTGGCTTCGACTTGGGTACCTGATCATGAGTCAACTCTTCCCTTCATTCCTCCGGGATGTATAAACGAGTATCAAGTTCGCTTGGGAAGTTAACTGGAGACTACAGTGTCGAGATAGCCACTCGGCCTGAACACTAGCTAATAATTAAGACCCCAGGCCTAAAGGCTATAGAAGCGAAGAGGGGTCGCTTAGGCCTGGATAGGCATTAACTAACCCATCTCATCAGTCCGAGTACTTAGCCCGTATAACGATGGCGAATGCAAGCTGGAAATATCAATTTTTTTCGGTGCCTATACACCGAACACGGGGCATGTCCATCATGATACAGTACACAAAACCGAGATTCGTCTGAAGACGTAATGGATGTCACTCCTGGATCCAAGATCATCATTAAACTTACTCTTCGATTTCATATTTACGTGACAATTAAGGGATCGCGAGCAATGCAATCAACAGTTATCTCAGAAAGATAAACTATTATCCCTGTAAGCCGCTATCTTTTTGTAGATAAATTCCGGCACTTGCTTGTAGAAATTTCTCTTCTTACATGAAGCACAACACTAAACAAGAGACGTTTAAGTGTGGGATTTGAATGAGAAACCTGCTGTATGAACAATTTTCCCTTTTATACAGAGTGTAGATGGCGTTACTTCTACTTACGTTGTTCAAATACACTAAAATGCTGATGATTTACTTACATTTTTGAATCTTAGCAAGTTTCAGCTGTCATGAAAATATAGAATTTGTTGTGTACCACCTTCATGATGTAGTAATTTAAATGGACAGCAGTGTATTTAATAGCAATGAAATGGGGACGCTACTTAATGGAAATTCTTTATAAATTTCTGGATTACTTGATAATTTGAACCAAAAACTATGATGTTCATAAACTTATTATAAAACTCATATGAAATAATTTTATCAAATTATTTTTTATTAAATAGAAAAAAGAAAGGACATTCAACTAATTTTAAGTGTGTGTGTCCACAAATCTTTATAAAAAAAACTCATCAGCTATTACGTTTTTAATTTACTACTCTCAATCCTAAATGAAAAAATGCCTGTAACTTTGTTGTTAAAAAGATACATGCTTGGAATTCTGTGTTCTCACATTAACTCCATGCATGAATAAATCCGCTCAAAAATTTTAATATTACACTAAATAAAATAATCACAAAGAGTTATATGTTTAATAAGCAATCTAATTAAAAGGGGGGAAATTAAGTGATTTTAATAAAATTAAGCGATTTACAACACAAACAAAATTAACTAATATCTCATTTGAAGATTTAAATAGTAATACACTTTTTCAAGCATTTAATGTGTTTGTTTTTTCTAAAGTGTTTTCACTAAGGAACGCGCGAATATTAAAAATAAAAGAAAAGCATTATATATAGATAGCTTTGTTCGTAGAAAAATAATTTGCTTCATTAACTGCTTTATCATTAATTTTTTTTTGATTTTATCAATAGGAAGTATGAAATAAAAGTATTTAAAAATAGCTTTGTTTTCATGAATTTTTATTGCGTGTACAGAAATGGTTATGCGTGTTTACCTTAAAAAAAGTTTAGATTTTTTTTATAGAAGTCTGATATTACTTCAGATTGAAAACATTTATGATGGAGAACATTTTCTGAGAAATATGTTTACTCCATCAATGAATCTGCACTAAAAGGTTTTTCAGATATAACGAGTCGATTTGTTTTGTTTCACTTGCTTATTCTGTTTCTGATTCTGAGTCATGTATAAGAAAGTATATCACAGGTGAATCCGATACATTCTTCCTCGTGTCCTATTAAAGCGACGGTTTCAATCACTAATTATCAAAATCGAGCTCTTCCATGAAGCTTTGGAAATAACTTCCCCATTTCACGCAGTACGATCAATGAAATCGCCGGTCCTCCAAGCGACGCTGACCTGACTTAGCCACGAAATCTCCTCTTTTCGGGGGATTAATTTCTGTCGGTCCATTTAGATGCTTTTGTTCAATCTCCCTCCGAGTTACAACAGCTCGTTGGCCGGAGTTTATTCAACTCATCAGATGTCTGTTTCTATAAGCCTCTTTGCCTGTGGGACCCCAGTTTGTTAAGTCATTCATTGAAATTGTTCACTGACAACGTTGTATGAGGCACCCAGCAAACGTATAGTGTTTTAGAAAACAAATTCATTGGTCGAGGCAATCTCTATGTAAAGATAGGTTAATCTATTCATTGGAACTCGAACATTTCTCGACGACTCCCCTAGCCTGGATGCTAGAGGGAAGTTAGCATATAATGGGGTGGTTATAGAATCCAATAACAAACCATTCGCGTCATCAGAGGTCCAATGTGAGGGATTACAATGACTCTAATAAGGATTATCGTAGTCACCTTGCTTTATGCGTTGTCGATTGTGATCGCTTAATCCTTCGCGTTGACATTGAGTACTCCTATTCCGCGGAATAAAAAGAAAAGATTTATTCTTGGGGAATTCATTGACTGAGTTTGCATTTCGTAAAATATGGAAAGTAGCTAAAAGGTTAAAAACAGTAAAATATTTCGGACTTTTGATTAAATATAAATTATATAATATTGATTTACCTGACTGTATTCTCCAAGATGAGAAATTTAAAATTTATGTTACAATATGAAATATACGCAAATCATATATAATTATTAAGGAGGATAAAGAATTCCTGACAAAATTTTTCATCATTTATGCATTCCTAATGATGTTTTTCTTATTTAATCATATCCAATAATTTAAAAATGTGCATTTAGAGAATACACAGTAACACTTATTATGTAGAATTAAGAATATTAATATAATATTCTCTCTCTCTCTCTGTATCTCTGTATATATATATATATATATATATATAAATATAAATATAAACTAAAATTAAAATTTATAGTTATTAAAACTAATAAATAGAAAATATTATAATTTACAAAAACATACAGTAAAATAAAATAAAATTACATAGCATTAAAATTAAGCTTAAATTATCTGAAATTATCAATAAAATCTAAATATTATAAAGTTATAATGTAAAAAAGACAATAAAAAGCGCAGAAATAATAATATTAAATAATACATATCAAGCACACAAATGATTACAACGAAATTAAAAAATTATAACAAAAAACAATGTATCAAAGTCTAACCAAAACATAGAAAAAAAACCTCTAGAGAAAATAATTAAGAAATTAAATTGAAAAATAGAGATAATGCAATTCTAAATGTCTCAGACATGGGACTGAGAGAGTGTTTATACAAAATATCACTTTTCAGAGAATTACAATATGACAAAATGGTATTAAACCAAAATATGCAAATCCGAAAACAAAATAAAAGTTCAATCAAGGGGAAAAAAAGAAAATTAACGAAGGAACAAATTCATTTATACCATAATAAATTAGCGTATCCATTTAAAATCGATTTAAAATGTGTATACTAATTTATACACATTTTAAAATCATTTTAATTTCAAAAGATTTTAAAATTTTTTACCATATAATTAAACACAAAGGATGTACTTAAGCTACTCTTCCAACATAGCTCGATATATTTATTACCGAGAAAGCTTTTAAAACCAGACAGTTGGATTGATTAATTGATGGTACAAAACAAACATTATTTTCTTAAATTTGTTTAATAAAACAATTTTTTTAAGAAATTATTTTTAAAAACTTATATACCTTGAAGAAAATGATTATAAATTTTAAAAATATTTTACCAGCAAAAAATAAAATACTTAAAAAGATCTAAAAAGAAAAATATATATAAACAAAACTCGACATCAGGTGAAAAAGCTTTTAATACAAATTATTTTTTAAAAAATTAACAAAAATAAGGCTTAATTATAAGAATATATAAATTATGAAAGCAATCCCCATAATTATATAGTAAAAATTAATATTAATAGCAAATTACAAAAAGTAAAAATATAATAATATAATTTATACTAAATACACATATATATACTATAACTAAAAAAAAAACGACGCGCACTAAGAAGGAGTTGTCCGATGGAAACAAAAAATTGGCAGATAGGAAAATTATGTACACAATAGAAAATCATTAAAATTTCAGAAAAAATGAATGATTTATTTCAGAGTTACATAGTTACAAAGTAACGAGCTCAATGAAGCGTTGACCCACATCTAGCCTGGATGCAAGCTGCCCACTCGACGTGGCATAGAGTGATGAAGCTCCCTGATGATCTCCTGCGGTATTTCTTGCCAAATTCACTCCAATTGTCAGCCGCGGTCATCAGCATTCCCTAGTAGAGGCAGTCGCCTTCACATCAAATCCCAGACATGCTCGATTAGTGAGAGATCTGGCTGGCCTAGGAAGTGTTTGACAAGCTGTAAGTCAGTTCATAGCAACACATACCGTATGTGGTCTGGCATTATCTTGCTGCAAAATAAGGCCAGGGTATTGCAAAAGGAATGTCATCGACCTTCTGCTGTGTTGTAAGTGTGCCTCTAATGCCGACCAAAAGGGTCCTGCTATTAAGAGAAAGGGCACCACAGACCATAACTCCTGGTTGAGAGCCTGTGTGATGTGCAATAGTGTAAGCAGGATCGGCACGCTACCCTGGGTGTCTTCAGACACATCTTCGTTGATCTTTAGGACACAGTTGGGAGCGGGATTCTTCGCTAAAAGCTCTATGTTCCCAATCAGCATCATTCAGACCTGATCGAGCCCATCACCATTGTAATCTGGCTCGACAGTATGTAGGCGTGAGTGGCAGGTGGCGTAGCGGTCGATACGAGAGTAGATTTCACTCTATCAGCCGTCTGTGAATGGTCATGTTGGACACTCGTGTGCGCGTCGCACGTCTGATGGTTGATAACGATGAATCAGGCGCTGTGACAGCTGATCTGACAATCACTCTGTCCTCCTGATCTTCTGTGGTCCTAGTTGACAGCTACCATCACGACGCTGAAATCTGCCATTGTCCACCCATTCTTGCCATCATCTTCTAATCGTCGCATCGCTTCAACCCATATTACGAGCGATTTTTCGATTTGCCCAACCTGCCTTTTTCAATCTGATGATACGACCTCTTTCAAACTCTGACAATTGCTCGTAATGAGCACGAATTTTTCGGAGAGGCATTTTTTTCAGTCGTTGAAAAGTATCCTAAATCGCAATGCAACAGAAAATTTGACAATCAAATTTAGAATTGTTTCATATATACACCTGCTGAATGCGCAGTTCCGATGTGCTGTAACTCTCGCTATTCATTCATTGGACACTGAATTTTAATCATTTGTATATTCGATCAAAATGTTATTGCACACGAAATTTCATTACAATCGGGCAACTCTTTCTGGCTGCGTCATTTTTTTTGTTATAGATTGTATACACACACACAAAGATATATATATATATATATATATATATATATAT
>BMAW01043383.1:779294-794917 GCA_019974015.1 Nephila pilipes | reverse complement strand
TGTTAATGTAGGATGGTGGATCTAATGAACATGTAAACCACGCGTCATAATGAGTCCTAAGCCTATGCAGCCTTTTGAATTAGTGTAACATTCTTATTGTTTTGTACTAGGTCTCAATATTTATTTCCTTTACACAATAAAAGTATTTTATAATTACTTATTTTTTTTGGTTTGAGTTTCCTTTTGGAAATTTAAATTTATATTAATATTAATTCAATTACGAGGCTTTACTTGATGATTAAACAGCTTTACCAGAAAATAATTTCAGATAAGTTTTTTTTAATATGTGTGAGATACAACCATTCGAATGAATATAACAGGTTTGGAACCATATGCAGAAAACGACAACTAATGTAAACATTTTGCACTTTTCTCTAAAAATCGATCATTATTTTAAACTTCGTTTATCTTATCACTTGCAATTGTGAACAAAATTATTAAAAATCAGAAAAGATATTCGAGGTATGCCGAAGGCATTATATTTCATTTTTGCAGTCTTTCGAGTGATTTTTTTTTCCTTAAAAGGAAAAAAAAATCAATTAATTCTCAAAGACTACTAAACTGAATCTTAGTCACCGGCATGTCCTGAGTCCATTTCCAGATTCTTAATAATCTTTTCTCACATTTGTTAGTTAGAAGATTAACAAAGTTTGAAATGACGATTTTTTTAGATAAAAGGGTAAGATGTCTCTATTCGTGGTCAATAATGCTGAAATATTTAACATGCGAAAGAAATATATTATATTATCTATATGCAAACCGCAATAATATTGTAAAAAGAATGTCTTGAAATTTTCCAAATTTTTCTCAATTTTCAATTATATTTAAGCAATAAATTAAAATAAAAAAAAATTCCTTCAATGAAGAAAAATCCAGGAATTTTTGAACAATCTTCTTATGTCTTCTTGGTTCAAACGGTCTTTGATAGCAGTAACTTAGTGTACGAAAAAACGTATTAAATAATTTGATAAGCAATAATAATAATAATAATGAAGATTATGAAAATGCAATAAAGAAACACAAATTCACCTCTCTTAAAAGACAATTTAAAATTGCTCAGAATAAAAAATAAAGTGATGAAATAAATAAAAGTATATTTTTTCCCCTTGTTCGTTTTATGAGCGGATTATTACTTTATTCTTCTGTTTCTATTTGATTGGTCATTTCATTATCCTATCCAAAAGTCCATTATCGTAATTATCGGTTAAGAGAGCATTTACGGATGAATAGGAATACTGAATGAAAATCGCTTTAATCTTGAAGAAAGTAATTAAAAATGCTTCGTGAAAAAAATAACTGACATCACGAAATATAATATTTATTCACCCATTTGTTGAAGTAAACTTACTTTAAGGCCTTAATTTTTTTTTAAAATCAGAAAATAAATCATTTAAAGAAATACCAGATCTCAAAAATTCTCAAAATATATATATTTGAACATTGCAAATAAATTAATACCTTCATTTAGAAAGAGATTTGCCTTATGTTCCTTTTTTTTTTCTAATTCCCAAATTAACTGTAAAATAAAAAGTAAAAAACTCGTTAAATTCAAAGTTGACATTAAAGAGTAAAACACAAGAAAAAACAAAAATTAAATAAACAATATATTATTCAATAAAATAAATTTCGACCAATTCATGAAACCGAAGTAAAATAATTGGCTTTAATGATATAAATGTTGCTTAGTGAAAATCTCGAGATAATACCAGAAATCTGGAATAATCGACATAAAAGTTATTTACTCTCATAAGAGTTAAAAAAAAAGGAAAGAAAAGAAGGGGGGGGGGGGGACTGAGCCAGAGAAAACGAAACAGGAATTCTCTTCATTAAAAAATATCCCTACTAGCAACAGGAAGCTGCGTTGCCATAGCAACCGACCCATAAGAAGTTGATCGCTATCATTAGCGACGACCGATCGCTTATGCCAATCGTTCATTAATAAATGAAGCTCAGGTTGGAAATATCATCTTTGCTAATGAATGTCCGCTTCCATTAATGAGCAACTGACACCGTTGCGCTCCACCGCAGTCCCGTAACCAATAGCTATGCACCTGTCGTTGCAGTTGGCTGGTTTCGTATTGATGGAAAATTATTCTAGACAATAACTTCCGTTTTTCAAGAATAATCACGAAGATTCTGTTGTTGGGAAATTTAATTTTTCGCTTGTATCGTAAGTTGATAGGCAACTTTCAAAATCTTTATTTACCTACCTGTATTCGGAATAAACTTTGAGACATATTTTTAAAAGAAATATTCATATGTAAATATACTTAACTAAAAATTTTCATTTCAGATAATTATTGAAATTATAAATCCTGATGTTCAAAAAAATATTTTTTTTATGTATACATAAAGAATGCGAATTGAAGTGATTGAATAAAACTACGTTACAAGATAATTAAAAGTTTTTTTTTCTTTTAATCTAAAAAAAAAACAACTCCCCAGGCAAATTCTATCATTTTTGGAACAAGTTATAAATAAAAATTTTATCCTAATTTTTAATGAAATTAAAATAGATCGGTTTTATTATTTCATAGAAATGCATTGCTCATTTAAAACCATGTGATTTTAATTTCATATACATAAGAATATCGTATCGTTTAAATAGATTGACCATATAGAATTCTTCTTTTTTAATTTTATAACTCCCAAAAAGAAATAAGATGTTAAAAATAGTTTCGATGTTACTTATTAGCTATAATAGGGCAAATATTTTCATCCACATAAATGCATCGAAGAATTCAAGTATGCCATCGTTATTGAAGACAAAAATTAAAAAATAAAAACTAATCTAACACGGCCTTTGGACTTAAAATTTCAGAATTTTGATTTTTAGAGGCCATAAGAGAGACAGAAAGACAGAGAAAGAGAGAGAGAAAGATATGATAAAAAATTTTAAAATTTTGTCAACAACTTATCTCATACTTTTATAAGTTAAAACAATAAAATTGAAGAAAAAAAATCTCTTAAAGTAGTACGCATATGCAAAATAATGTAAGAAATAATAAATAATTACATTATTCGTTAAAAATAATTTTTTATGAATAAGATGTTTCCTTAAAACAAACAATTTTACAACTCTCTAGATCATTTATGTATTCAAGTAAATCAAAACAAACTATTCCATTTCTCCTTTTTTACAAATATGAAATAAGGTTTTTAATTATAACTATATTCTCATTTTAAAAGAAAAGAAAATGAACTTATTCATTTAGAAATTATTCATAGAACAATAGTAAGGGTGAATTGAAAAATATCGAAAGTTTATATTTTATGTTGCGCATTTACTTACGAGAAATAATTTAATCCTAACGCTCATAAGCACTCCAGTATCAGATGATTGACTGGAAATGAAGTATTACTTAGAGCAAAAATACATTCATAGAATACCTTAGCATTGCTTATTTTCTGTGAGATTTTTCCACATAAAAATATGCTAAAGCATACACAGTACATTATAAACAATTTGAAGTAGTAAGATTATATTATGAAGATAGATAATAGCTGTTCCTAATTGATGAATGTGTGTAATGATTATTTATATCCCTATGTATGTGGATCATTTATGTGAATGTTGATTATTTATTGACCTTCAATTAAAGGGTATTGAAAGGATTACACACGCGAATAATAAGCTATTCATGAAGAAATATAAATGAAAATGCTTTGCAGCTTTAAAATTATTTGAATAATTCTGGTGCCAACAGTAATTAAAACTTTCGATACAAAAACGAAAATTTTTCCTTTTGCATATCGTAAACATATTTTTAAGAATGCTCTTTTTAATTATTTTTATCATAAAATAAAGCCAGAATATTATTTGTGTAAAAGAATGTAAAAAGAGATCATGATATATAAATTTTGTCCATTGAAGTGGAAAACAATTTTTAATTAACTCATTGATAACCAAAAAAATTGTTTGAGTATCTCAAGGAAATTCGGAGAAAGTAGTTTTTTTTAATAAGTTTTTATATGTTAGTTATAGAGAGACTCTCGGAATTTCATATTAATTAAATTTTAAATAACAATCCTTCCAAAAATAGAGTGGTACAGTTTTTCATATTTTTCTTCTTTCCTTTGAAGATTTAATTTTAATAGGAAAAAAATATGCTAAAACTCAAAATACCTCGTTTTTCGACGTTATTCATACGGCTTTGTAAGTTAACTTATTTATTTTGTATGTTTACAGTTTTATCGATGAGTGATTTTACTCTCAGCTTTAATAAAAAAAAAGTGCAACTATTTATATGAAAAGAATGGTTAGTGTTGGTGTAATTCATTGATTATACTTATCAAAGTTACAGTTGTGAGTTAAAGATTTCTGAAGATCATTTATATATTCAAATTTTTTAATTAAAATCTTTAAGCCTGGTTGTAGAATTCATAATTAGATTTTTAGATAATTTTTGTGTACAAAAGGAAACTATATTGCGAAGTCAAAAAGGTTTAATGAGATATTAATCAAACTTATATATATATATATATATATATATATATTAAGAATTTAACTATATTTTATAGATTCGTGTGGAGAATAATTGTGACATATTTATATTGTCAATAATAATATTTTTAAGCTATAACTTCATTTTAATTCTCTTTTTAATCACGCGTTTTAAGCCTAAATGTATAAAGTACAATACTGTAGCCATCTCTGAAAAATAGTTTAATTTTCCTGATGTCTGTAAAAGAATCGTTTTGTAACAATGCATTTTAAAACTTAAATAAGTTTTTGTAAAAACTGGTTCTGAAAAGAACAAAAGGAATTCTTGTAAAACTTTTTGACATTTATGCTTCTGTTTTTAGCTTACATTTAACAGAATTTTTTGATCTTTAGAATATAATTTAACATTTAAGAAAGCTTAATTTTTCTAAATGTTATTAAGAAGTCACTGTCTATTGCTAATTTTTAAAATTTATTTTACATTTATATAGAAGAAATTTCAAATAAAATATTTGCTATAAGAAAATTTAAATACTTAAAATAAAGTTTTCTTCAAATTAAATCAAATGTTATTCTACATAAAATTGCCGTTTCTTATGGATATGAAAACTATGCATAAAAATGAGTCTTAATATTTTACCATATATAAAAATCTAGAAAGAGTGTTAAAAATCAGTTTATATTTAGAATCTATCATCATTCATGAAATTGGAAGGAAAAGAATGCAAACTCATTGCACAGGAGATGTATATTGAAAGGCTAAAGATCTTTAGAATGTATGCATTATCAAAATCAAGTAGTTTTTTTCTGTGTAAACAATCAGTTTGATTCTCATTAAACTCTTTTTTTTTTTTGTGTGTGCTATGTTATATTTCTAATCACACACACACATAGAGCATACCTGTAATATAAGTTAAGCTTTGCATGATGAAACAAGAACTGTAAAATGAGAAAAAAATTCCCACAAATATATTTCCGGCTTTTTGTAGCAAAATATCTTTTTCTTATGTTTCGGAAAAAATGATTTTTGTTTTAAAAAATAATAATCTATTTCATAAATTACAAACTGGAAAGAAACACCCTCCAAAAACTTTAAATAATCTCATAAGATTTGTAAAATATTGTTCAAAAACCTGTCCTGTCTTTGTGTTTGTTCCTACTCAGCTTACAATTTAAAATTTTTTAGATATATTTAACATACGATATCAAAATTTACATTTATGTGTATTTAATGCTAAATCACATGCTCAAATATACTTCAAAATAAAAGTGAACAATTTTTCTTAATAATAAAGTAATTTTCTGCAACTTCTTCAGTTAAATAGTTCCAATCACTTAAGGTTCTGATCTTAAAAAAAGAATTTATTTGGTTCAAAAAAAAAAAAAAAAAGAAAATGAATTGGCAATAGAAATACTAACAAACGAACCAATCTTCATTTGAAAACATAGAAATATCTTAAAGCGTAAGTAAAACTTTCAATTCTTCCATGTGTTTATTACGCCCGAAAAGAAATTGTTGCAATAAAACAAATAAATAAGTCCTGAATCTACAAAATAAATTAAAAAGTCTTCAAATGAGCTAAATTTGTCATAACGTTGTGATTTAAATCTTATTCAAGATATGTTCGAGAAGAACTCCTAAGGATGTGGTTGGTGAAACTTTTGATTCACTTCCTCTAAGTAATTTCAATCACCATTTCCTTGTTTCATCCACAAACCAGCGGTCCATTAGCGCCTTCGAAGTGGAGTGAAAGAGTCATTGGAAATGATTAGTTTTTAGACGTATTAGTTGATTATATAGGATGTTAAGTGTCTCAGCGGGTGGGAGAATTTATGTGCCAGCTGTTGATAAAAATTCTCATCGAAATTAACGTAATTGAGGAGGCTCCGAAACTAAAAAGCGGCTCGCCCTTGACTTCTATGTTACCGATTGACTCTTAAATAGGAAGCTTTCGTCATCTACTCACGACTTCATCAAAAATTCACGACTATTTTAGGCGTTACACGAGATTTGAATAATTGAAGGCCCAGTAAATTCATCGGCGAATGACAGTGAGGCTGCAGTAATCGGACGTTTAGCAGTGGTACTAACCTTTAATGGTTACCCGTGAAACAAGCGTTATCAACGAAAGCATTAATTTGAGTCCTTGCCTGCAGTTAAGAAGTAGGGACAACGCCCAAAGCTTTTAGCTCTTCTACCGGCGTAGAGCACAGCTCCACACCCTTGCTCTATCGTTCGATACAAGGGGGGTGTTATTAGGCCAGGAGATTTTAATGTTTTCGTAATTGGGAGGGATGGGATAGTACGTTCCCCTGGGTTGCTTATTTAAGCTTCTAATTAAATATTTGCGATGCAATTATTTTAGTTAATGTGTAAATAATTAAGTGATTTGACGTGAAAAAATAGGCAGGGGGTTACAGCTGTTAAAAAAGTACTTTCTTGCGTAGCGAAACAATAGGGAAATGATTTCGGATTACGTTTGGTTCATTGCAAAGAGTTCATTGTTAAGAAAATAAACACACTTTCACCTTCCGTTTTAATTTACTAGTTTTGTTTGGTTTTTGTTTTAAACAGATTATTTTCTATTTTGCTTCATTCGATGCCGGAGCTGTGAATCATGAGAGTAGATTTTAAAGTCTCAAGAGTTGTAAGGGCTGAAATTAAAATGAGCGAAGTATTCAAGAAACTAACTTATTCTAATATAATCTTTTTAATTGTTTGCTTTATCTGTGTGGCAATTAAAAAGTTCATCCGTTATAGGATATTTAAAATAATAAGACTAAATGTATAACTCGTTTTTGAATTAAAATAGTATTTAACTTTTTTGGTTTTCATACTTTGAACTTTTAATCCTTTGATAAATTTTCAATGATTTGCAATTATATTAATATCTGAAATGAAGCATATTTCCATAAAGTGTTTCAAGCTACTGAGAATTAGCTAGATTTTTAATATTTTGAAGATATTAATTAAAAGTTACTCTTAAATTTTGTAAAACATAATTTAGTTATTAGATTGAAATACTGCTTAACAAGTACGGTAGTTGTTTCACACTTTAGTTAAAATGAAGAAAGCAATTGTTTTTTTTAAAAATGTTTGATCTGATAAACTTATTTATGGACTTAAAGCCTGAGTAGTTCCTTTCATTATAGATGAACATTTCGAAAAATTTCTAGGGTATTGGTTGCAATATCTTTTTCACGACTTTCAAGGGTCTACCATTCGTGGTGTTCTTGCGTTAGGAAAGAGTTCTATACAGCAGAAGAAAGACACAATGATCCATATATGAAACATCAGAGGATTTTGCATGTATATGTTGAAATAGTATGTAAGCAATACCTATACTTTTTTTTTTCTTTTTTCAAGGAATACGTGAGTGGTTTATGAAATATGATTGGTGACCTTCCGCATAGTTACTCATTCTGATTATATGAGTTAGTTTCCTTTTTTTCTTTTTTCGAGGAATGTGTGGGTAGTTTTTGAATTATCACTTTTTAAAAGTTATTGGGACAAAAAAAATTGAATTTCTTCAGTGTATATTGTATGTAAAATATTTTTCTGATAATATGGGGAATAGATTTTAATATTAATTTTCATTTTTATTTTAATTTTCCATTGTAAGAGAAACCTACGCAGGATAAAGTGTGCTGAGTGCGACATTAATAAACAACCACGATCAGTAAAATCTTACATCGTGTCCTGCAAATTCAAGATATGGGAGTTTTAGTCCAGCTATATTCTAATTTAAAATTAGTATTATTTCATACCTTTATTTAGCTAAAAATTATCCGATCTTTACCACAAAATTACATCACGAATACTCATAATGTAAGGGTAAGCGATGAGTCATGATCACGAACTCATAGCCGGTTTGTTTTCAACGTATTGAAGATATGAATCCTGAATCCAGTTAATTCCCGTCGTAAAGAGGGTCGATGTACCTTAAATCTGTCGTGGCTGCAAGATCTTACGCCAGAATGGTGTGGAAGTTAAGAAAGTGGGATGCCACCGCAGGTGTAATTTTTTATTATTTTTTTCATTTGGCAACGATTCAAAATTACAAGGTCCGTCGTCAATACAGCTCTAGCGGTACTGTTAAGTACCCCGTTAATAAACAACACATCGCTTCCAAATACTTATTAAAAGGTTTATAACGGGTTTTCTCACGTGTTTACTTTCAACAAAACCTAGGGAACTTTCAATCATATTATTTGATTTGAGAACCTCTTCTTGCGAATGAATCATGACTTGTGTGAATTGGGGGGAATATAGTGAAGCGTAGTGAATAAGATTGATAGGACAGCCTTTATAAGCAACGAGGAGTTTGATAAGAGAGCTGGTGATAAGTGTGAGAGATTGGAAGTCAGATAATCGAAGATACATGTATGGTTATGCTGATAAGAAGAAATATTATATGATTCTATGTTAGATGTGGAAAAATCACCAATGAATATGAATGGACGAGTAGTAGGATCCAAGTTAGAGATTTTGTACTGATTCGGATGTGTAAAAGCAGGATCAAATAAGTAAGAATTATTTTTTTAGTATTTAGATTCGGACGCTCTTATAGATTTGTTCTACGTATATAATAATTTAATTCATTTCTACGTATATAATAATTTAATTCATTTCTACGTATATAATAATTTAGATTTTCTTTCATTATCTAGCTCTTTACTTAGTGACTGATAATTTCTAATTAAGGATTTTTTATTAATCTAATTAATGATAATCTAATGAACCAAATGAAAAAAAAGAAACCGGTACGTTAAAAGTTTTCCAATATTTATAGTTTGAATTTTGCATTATTTGGTTAAGAAAAGCTAAAAAATATCAATGCTTAATTGTTCTGTGGATTAAAAAACTAAAAATATGCTTCGAATGCTTTAGAAAAATTACATATAGGAAATTAAGCCATTTGAAGTTTGATAAATTTATTTCTAAACGATTCCAGGATCATATTTTGTAATACTAGTTCTTTTGAAGTACAAAAAATAAACAAATTTTATTAATAATTAGCTTGCTTTCAATAATTATTAAGATAACTATTACCAAAAATTATCTTTACTTGATGATTTATATTGTCTTCTCATGCGCCGAAAATTCGTATTAAGTGCAGCGAAATTTTTAGATATTTATATTTATAAAAGCTTCCCGTAGTCCCGGAAGAATCATTTGTGCAGAAATAAAAAGAAAGCTTTTCGAGAGGACTATTCAGCATTAGGCTCTGCATGACAGAGCTCAAGCTTGAGCGGTTTTTTCTGATAATGACACCTAAAAGTTTTCGTTGTTCCGTGCTCTTCTCATTTTCTCCTATGAAGGTTTCTTTTGCGCATCGTTGCACCTTTAAGGTGTTTCTCAGTGGAACAAGGCGTAGGCGATGTGGTTATTACCTAGGTATAAAAGCCGTTTGAAAGCGCCTTTTTTAGAGGCTGATTGTCGCTGCTTTCGGCCTCATTTGTTTGTTGATCGATGGGAAGTGAGATGTGAAATAAACAACGACGCTGCCAATAAAAATAGTGGCATAGCGATCGTTCATTGCACGGAGGAGAAATTAGTACGGACTTTTAAGAAAACTTGCAGTTTGGAAGAAAATATGCATTAAAACTGTAGAGTAATTCTAGAGTCTATGTGTATTTTTTCTGGGGTAGAATATTTTTATCCATAGATATTTTTAAACAACGGAATGCAAAGAAAAATACAGTATATTATTATTTGCTTTATACCGTCTTTTAATTACTCATGGGACATTGTACTGTTAAACGTTTGAAACAAATACAACGAAAGAAAAAAAGTAATTTCTTTTTATCTTGTTTCAATCATATAGAATTATAAATCAAGATGTTTGATGGAAAAGTAATATCTCCATCTCTATAACTGTTTCATTTGTTACCTTATTTTTAACATTTTTTGGTCCTGAAATATTCATGTGTATCCTATGTAATATAATTGTTTTATTTGTTATTCGGTGTCTTTGGTGGAGAAGTTGACTTACATGGAGATGAGATTGAAACAGCGAGTTATTATTTCTTCCCACTTTAAACCTTGTGATTTTCATATCTACCCAAAGATGAATGAGAATCAAAAGGGATATCATTTTCATTCTGACAAAGAGGTGAAAGTTGTCATTAAAACCTCGTGTAGACAACAACCACTGGAATTATTTGACGGTTTTGCCCGATTAGTCACGCGTTGATGGATGAGTGTGTAAAGGGAAGAGGATATTTTTTTGAAAATATGAATGATGATAACTTAAAAGATGCATATAGCTTTGAGGTATAATAAAATTTATGAAAATCGAGTTACAAATGAAAACGGTATGGACATCCTGCCATAAATTTTCAATCAAGCTTCGAATATGTTTGTATGGAAGGAAAGATTCCTGAATCTCGATAATAATTAAAGTAAATAAACACAATTAACACAACAAGAGATGAATAATTTTTACGCAACAAGAGAGAATATAATGGTAGATCTCTCACTTTTCTTGTATTAACATTTTACTGAGAATAAATATATGTTAGTTTATATTTAACTATTCTGAAATAAATGACAGAAGACAAAAAATTGAGTTGTTGATTTATGTTAACTATTCATTTATGTGTAAGAAATGCAAACCATAGTAAAATAATTTTTATTTAGATGTTACAAAAGAAAATATTTATTTCAAAGTAAAATAATTTTCCTCTTTCACTATAATCAAAGTATGTAAATATTTCCTATTTTTGACTGTTGTCTTTAAATTGTCGATTATAATTAACAATTATTGCATTTAGTGCATCTGTCTCTACTCATATCGAACGTATTTTAATTATAGAACAAAAATAAATCTATGAATAGAAAAATTATTTAATATGAGTATATATTGTTCAGCATGAATAAATGTAGTAAACATTATACATTTCCCTTACTGAGATAAATGATGAGCAATTAGGAAGTTTTAAAAATGTTTCAATTTCTTATGACATCCTCAAAGAACAGTTTGAAAATTTCATTCACTTATGGGGAAAGAAAAGAAAAAAGAGTGAAATAACCTCACAAAAAAGTAGTTCTCCTGTTTCAACTTATATCAATACAGATTTCAGTTCATTTAAAGAAATTGGTGCTTAAGGCATTAGTGTCAGTGTAGAAAATTATATTAAATGCTTATAGAAAATAATATTAAACGGAAATTAAAATCTTAGAAAAGTATTGCAAAATATCTCTGAATATTTCAATGATGACAAATGCATAATGTTATAAAAATTAAAATGATATATAATATTTCTATGGGCTTTTTTCTGGTTTCAGGAAATTTAGCTGTATTACCATGAAATATTTGAATTCAGTAATTAAGTTTTGGCTGTATTATTTTCCCCTATATGTTTACATGCAATATTTTTTTCCGAAACAAATATTTTAGCTTAACGAAATGAAATCTCTTATACATACGTACACACGTATGTATGTATGTATGTATGTATGTATGTATGTATATATATATATATATATATATATATATATATATATAGTGAACTTATTTTTCATCAAATGAATAAAAAATTTAAGTTAAATACATTGTTTTATTTTAATTCTCTTCTTCTTCTCACTGAATTATATTTTGATATTGCAAAGTATCAAAATTCTTGTTCATTTTTGTAAGTTTTGTCTCAAAACATAAAGACTCGTTATAACTCTTTCAGGAATGATCAGTCTTTTTTCATCTTAATATTAAATAGTGAACATTATCTGAAAATGAAAAAAAAAATAGGTTTTTTATGGACTAGTGGTTTTTAATATCATGGAACTTTTTATATTAAGAAATATAAAATATTTTAAAGGCATATCATTTCTTGACAATTCTATTTTTGAAACTTTATAAATGACACAATTAATTATTAGTATAATTTCAAATCTTTAGTATGATAAATAATTTTAATAGATTTCCCGCTTTAAAATTAGAACTTTATTTAAAGTCTTACAGAGTCATTTAAGCATATGGAAAAAAAAATTGGAATTTTTTTTTTTTTAAATTATGTATTATTCTTTCATGTGATATTCTGTTGAATGGTCTATATTTAAATTCGCATTTTGATAAGTTTTATAGTAATATTTTTTTACGTTATTTGCATGTGAGGGGGAGAGAGTCTGTTTTCAATTTATATTTCAATTTACTTTTATGTTTTATGTAAAAATCGTTGGAAATGTCAATATTTTATTAGGATGAAACAAAATTTAGCTATTTTACTCGAGATATTCTTTTACTTATATATACTTTTACAGTTTTACTAATAATTTAACTCATACATAAATTAAGCTAAGAAACTGCATAATTTAGTAGCATTTACTAATAAACATCCCATTATTTTATAACCCTGCTTCAATTCAAGCCCTTTAACAAAAACGCAGATTATTTCATATATATATGACTCCAAAAACTGTTATTTCGTCTGACATTCTAAGAGCTTTCAAAGTAAAAAAGTGTTTTTTCTATCCACAGTTAATTTATTTGGTTATGTAGCGTGGGTTTAAAATTTTGAAAAGTACTTTCAGTCAAGCCTATTTGAAGATAATAGAATGGAGGATCAAATGAAAATGAAGTCCTTCTATTTTGTAATTTATTTATTCTTTAGGAAACAAGTCTTAGGAAGTAATTCAAGTCGTATAGAGTCTCAGAATAAATATTTGTTAAAAATATTTATTTGTAGTAGTTTTCTTTTCTTAGGCAACTTTTATCCTGAAATGTTTATTTAATAAAAAATGAGATAAATGTATTTTAGATATGATATGATACATATATATATAAGAATAAACTATACGGAATACACAACATACGAGGCGTAACGAATATACTCGTACCAGATGTAAATGGTTATATTTAACTTAAGAGATTATCAAATGCATTCTCGTTCATTTTTTAGTACGCATATATTATATAAAAGGCATTACTAAATTTACCAAAATATGCTTCAGTTTTGCTCATTAAAAACAATTCAAAATAACTATCATGGGAATTGTACAGTAAATTTCTGTATTATTTTTAGCTAAAGGTTGCATGAATTACACTTGATTTATGGATGTTGATTATGCACCGGTTATTAAAGTAAGTCCTTTTGGCTCATGTAGCATTATTGATGTGTTTCCGAAAAATTAATGCAATCAAATTTTAGTGAATATTTATTATTTAAAAATTCATTCAAAGCATCCCTTACATGTAAAATCCATTTTTGCGATATATTTTCCACAAACATCTTTACTATATTTAATACAAATTACTTACATAAATTTCTATTGCACGACGTTTGGATTTCGCAGTTATTCCGTATGTCTGTATTATGAAATTTCAGAAATGGATTTAAGTGTCGTCAACTTCATTTCTAAAGTTATCACTTAATTCTTCAATCAATTGGAAACTAAAATAATTTCTTGTAATATTTATTTGAGAATCCCGTTATACAGAATCCTGGCATTGATAGCTGCTAAGTATAGGACATTATAGAACATTTCTAGAAGACATATGCGAGAAACTGCTTTGAATCTACTATAAATGTGGAGCTAAACTTCACGCGTCTTAACTAAATAATACAAATTATACCAAGTACTATTTATCTGTTGCTCATTATCTCCTTCAGCATACGAACTGCACTCGGACGTCCAATATATTATTGTGGCTGCTGGTTCTTCCTCATAATAATCTTCTATTGGTTCCCTTTCTCTTGTGTACTACTGTCTCTATTACTAACCTTTATTATTTTACCCTCATTTCTACAATTCTATTATTTCACTTTATATATTACCGCTGCTTTGCATAAATTAGAAGTTTAATTGTTTGGATTTCTAACTTCTACGAAATGTCTATAAGGACATTTGAAGGGAAGTAGGTTTCACTATATCGTTAAAAGCTTGCGCCTTCGGCAGGATCTTCAAAATTTGTCCAGAGCTTTGTTAGCTTATAGATATTTCTCGTGCTTAAAGATTATCCAAATAGGCGTGAAACGAATTAAGCCTCTGTAGGTCATTGTGATTCCACGGTCAGTTGTTCTTAGAATTTTGATAAAAATTTTCTTGATGCATGCATCGCCGACTGACGTGAAATCTTTTTATGACTCAAATTGGCTTATAACAGTAAAAAATACATGTACCACATTCGAAAATAGAGAAATGAAATGGTGAGCGAAAGAGAGAAAATTATTTCTACATGAACATTTCATTATGGGGGTGGAGATCTAAAAACCAACATATGACTTTAAAATTTATGTATATATATATATATATATATATATATATATATATATATATAATTGACGTCCAAAAACTGCAATCACTGATGATAACATCGCTGAAGTTCGCCAAATAGTGCTAGATGACCGTTTAATTAAAGTGAGAGAGATAGCAAAGTCCATGAATATGTCAAAAGAACGTGTTTGTCCCATATTGAATCAAGATTTAGCATTGGATGCCATGCTTGCTCACTTTAGACTAAAAACGTGTTCGAATGAACATTTCCAACGCTCTATTGAGGCAGTTTAGGCACAGTAAATCAGAGTTAGGGCGCCGATTAAAACTTGGATGAAACTTGGGTACACCATTATACACCGGAAACAAAGATACAGTTAAAGCGGTGGACTGCGAAAGGGGTATTGGCTCCATAAAAAAAGCAAAAACTTTTCTTCGGCTGGGAAAGTGATGGCGACTGCTTTTTGCGATAGTCAAAGAGTTATCTTAATAGATTATTTTCATATAGGAAAAACCATTACAGAAGAATACTACGCATCATTACTTGACAAGCTGATGGCCGAAATTGAGGAAAAACCGCCGCATTTGCAGAAAAAAATTCTGTTTTACCAAGACAATGCACAGTCTCACACTTCAGTGGTTTTCATGGTGAAAATTCAAGAATTACGGTATGAACTACTTGACCACCCTTCTTACTCACCGGATCTAGCCCGAAGCGACTTCTTTTTGCTTCCTAATCCGAAAATTGCGCCCAGAGAACAGAGATTTCGTCAAATGAAGAGGCCATCACCTTCGTAAGCAATTATTTTGCAGAGAAAGACGCCATGTACTATTTGGTCGGGTTAAAGTGATAGCAGCATCACTCGAAGAAGTGTGAACTTGCAAAAGAATAAAAATAAATTTACAGAAGATAATATCTTATATCTTCTATGTCAGGTCGGAAACTTTTCAGTCCTACCTCGT
>BMAW01043383.1:727854-766385 GCA_019974015.1 Nephila pilipes | reverse complement strand
TTGAGAGGTAAATTGACATTTCCTTAATTACCATTCCTTCAAATAACCACTCTTAGCACATTTTCTTTCACAGTTCCGGTAGGTTAGAGTCCCATAACGTACTTTTTCTTACAGTTCTCAGAGAAGTCAGTCTGACTCAGTTTCAACAACATCCTTAATTTCTGACTATTATAATACTACACTACATACTAATAACTACTACTACTAGTCTTCATCATTTCAGATTTCAGTTCACGGTTGTCCTTAGACAAAAAACACATCGGGTTGTATAACAACAACGTTTATTTAATCTTCTTACTACCGCTCGTTTACAACAGCTCCTCTCGGAGATTCGGTCAGGTCTCGTCTGAGGGGATCGTGTGACATCACACTCTCTCCCTTTACAAATGAACGCCCTCTAGAGGGAGGCTCTAAGTAGGAAAGTTAACAATAATAATACTATATTCAAATGCACGTTATAGAATTGTCACAGTTCAAATATATTGCTAAGTTCATTGTCCAATTGCTCAAAATATGAGAGTATCAACTTAGTACTTGAAACATTTGAGACAATCTACATATTAATATCTTGTAATATTCATTAACAGATCATATTAATATGTGTAAAAATATAATTTCCAACATTTAAGGCAACATACAGAACAACAGATTGTGATATACATTAATAAAACGTAACTATTCACATCAAAACTAGAATAATTTCCAAAATAATGTTGAAGTATAGTGATCATATATTATTAAGTTTCCTGATAATAAGATTGCAAATAAAATTCGAAATATGATACTTCATACACTCATAAGATATCTCTCTAATACAACCAACAATTATATAACTCTTGCTCTCATAGCAAGAAATATCTTAAAATATAAAACTGGAATACTTCTTTCTTACACTCAACATAATATAGTTAGTATAATACTAAAATACGATACTTCACATACCAAAAGCAGATACTTAATCAAATATAATGATGAGATAAATTACATTCTCAAAAACAGGGTATTCAAAAATATACTATTATTTGAATAACACACATATTACACTAAATATGTTGAAGTGTAAAAGTACAGTAAGTTGTAACAAAATTGGGCTATCCTCCTTTTTGAAAAAAATACATATTGGAGGAAACTTATTGATGGGCATTCATTAACTGAAACTCATGCGCTGGATGAAAAATTCTGAGATATGTATAGTAACTAAAACCTTATTAGTAAAATGATCCAGTTTATTAATTTCATATCACATCAGATAAGATTATGTAAATTCCATAATATGATAAATTAAATTTTCTGGTATAAGAATATTTATAAATTCTTCTAACATCACTAAATCTCCTTACTTAAATGGTAAAACTTTATAATGTGAGTCATAATAAACTTTATTATATTCGTGATGCTCCTGAGTATGTTTAAATACAATTTTCCTTGTTTCATGATCAGGTGGATAAGTTTGATTATCGATTGGAAATACATATAGTAGTTTACCATACTTTAAATAAGAATGTGGGTAGGATGTAATCAAATGAAGAGTATCGTTGTACGCAAAACCGTCTCTAAAGATTTTGTTCAAGGAATTTACTTAAAAGCTTAATTTATCTTGCATTTTAAACGGGTGATGATAGACTGATTCACTCTTTTGACCTTTCCATTGGTTTGTGGATGATGGGTGGAAGTTAATCTATGTTTGACCCTGTTTTTGAGATCCTTCTAATAATATTGAGTTGATCGTAAGCTCAGAATTTTATTTAGTTCCTGGATGTCCAAAACCGTTATGAGTTACTTCAAGTAATTTTTTTCCTAAGAAAATGAAGCAACAATTTTAAAGATGCCTTTCTTACTGAGAGTCCAAATATAATTAATTTTAATGTATTTTGGATTATTTTCATTATCTGAATTTTGACATTCGATTAATTTTTCTTTTTGAAGTAAATGTGCCATTTGAACAGTATGGTGAGAAGAAGGATTTCTAAAAAGCATGTCAGCTTCTTAATATGAACACCCCTTTTTGTATTTAATTTCATAATTAAGTGAACATCTAAATAATCTTCCAGCTTTAAATTTTATACTTTTAAGTCATGAATCTGCATATATTGTGAATGCATTCATATGTATATATTGTGAAATATTTCTCATGTAAATCATGATTGTATTTGTCTAGTGTATCAGCTACTGTAAGGCATTCTAGTTCTGTGACGACATAGCTTCTTTCAAAAGGCCTTAAAGTTCTTTAACGAAAAGAAATGGGATGTTGTGAACCTTCACGATGTTCTTGTTTAAAACAGCTCCACATCTTATATTGTATCTACATAAAAATATCACTTTTAATTTGGATGAAAAAGAGATAAAATTGGTTTGGAAAATAAAGAATTTTTTAAATTTTGAAAAGTTTGTTGCCATTCTTCTTACCAATCCCATGTATCATCTTTTTTAAGCTACTTGTTTAGGAATAACCTTAGTTTTACATACTTATTAACGAACTCGTAGTAAATATTGATGCTACTCAAAATTCTTTGTAACTGTTTTATATTTTTTGGAGAATTCAACTATTTGAGACTAAGATGTTAATATTACGTGAAGAACATTGTCGTCTTGAAGCTTCGTAAAAATTAATTATTGTTTCACCAAATTGGCATTTAGATTTTTTTCTAATTATATGTTTCCTTTTTCATGGATAGTACACTTTTTTTCTTAGCTGTTGGACATGATCTGCCCAACTATCTAAATATTTTATAATATCATCGAAGTAAATTAGTGCAAAATTTATCTGATACTTATTTAAAATTTATCTAATAGTTCTCCAGAAAATGTTGGGTCTATTTTCCATCCAAAAGATAACCTCAGTCATTCTTAAAGTTCAAAATTTGTAGTGAAAACTAATTTTTCAGTATCGCTATCATTACTTTTAATATACCAATAATCTGGATTTAAATCTAATGTAGAAAAATATTGAACTTTTATTAAGTCTCTTTCATCTAATAAAGCATCTATTCTTCAAACGGGCTCTATTTTCGTAATTTGAGTTAATTTTCTATTATCAATACACAATCGTGTCTTTTGACTTTCATTTTTCTTTATACAGGAGCTTCATAGGGACTACGTTATGGTCTTATAATAGCCTCTAAAAGCCTCTTTATCTGAGTCTCAATTTCCTTATTATTTTGAGATGAAGTACGATTTGGGAGTAAGGACATTAACTACTCAGAAGTGCGTACAACCTTCTGAAATTCGAACTTAATATAACCAACACCATAACAGCCCACTGAAAAATTTATATGAAAAAATTGTCTAGCAAAGGATCTAAGCCTTCCGCTTCAATATTTCTTGGTGAAAATGCTTTTGAACTGCATTGTAAATTTTCCTCCATGGACACGGTGAGTTTTTTCCAACCTAGATGGTAGCATTCAATCCCCTCTATTCGAAGATCATACAACCTTTTACATATATTGGTACTATTCTTAAACAGGCCTAAAAAACTGATGATACCTCTAATTTAGAGTTTTTAAAACTTAAAATTTTCCCACTATGTATTACATGGTAATTAGGAATATCTAATCGTATTTGGAAAGTATTCATATGCTTCAAAGATTGTAAACAATATGGAATATTAATTTCAAAAGCTAATAATTCCGCAACCCTTTCAACTTCTACTATCTTCATCATGACCACAACAGTTTATTAATTCAGAATGAACCCCAAAGTTTGATGAATTTGAGGTTAGTATGCTTTGAAGGATTTTCTCAGTATTTGACTAGAGACAAAAAAAATTGTGGAATTATTGATACATTCGATTCAATGTCTCAAGCACTTGGGAGAGTAATGGGATCATATTTCTTTCATGGCAAAGTAATCACGACCAACAGTAAGGATCATAATTATTCCTTATCTTCCATCAGTTCAGAGTTTTCTATATGTTTGTTGTTCTGACCGATGGAGTCATCACATGTACAATTGTCATAGTAACTAGTTGGTCCGGACATTTCCTTATCACCTTGATTCCTATTCTGACCTAAAGGACTCATATCTATCGTATTTGATTTTTATAGCATTTCTTTAATGTTACTCTTAGCATTTCTTTGTATTTTTTAATTATAGTTTATGCATCATTTAATATAACTTTCTTTTACTGCTCTTATTTTAATTTTATACTAATATTTTTCACTAATTGTTTTTTTTCTTCCCTTTTTGTGAATTATATAGAAATTTTATTTTACTTTTCAATATATATATATATGTGTGTGTGTATAAGAGGTGTGGCTATTAAATAACCAGACTGACGGAACTACAGAAGAAATACACATACGCCAAACGCCAGCGATCGACAGCTGTTTAGAAAGAAGCCTTCTCTTTCGAAAGCAGTGCCTCTCATTTTCTGTCAGCAAATTTGTATAGCCGTATCCTTCGTTTGCATTAGATTTTTTTTTTTTGTCTCGCCGGAAAAATGATAAGTGAGCAACGAAATGCTAAGAAATTTCTCATGAAACTTGATAAAACCACTACTGAAACAAATAATTTAATAGAAGAAGTATAAGGCAATGAGTGCTTATCACGTGTAAATGTTTTTGAGTGGTTTAAGCGTTTTCAAGATGACCAAGCAGACGTTGCAGATTATTCCCGCTCTGGTCGTCCTCCCACGTCAAAAATGGATGACGATATCGAAAAAATCGGTAATCTGGTTTGATCTGACCATCAGTTAAGTATTCGTGCGATTTCTTAGAATATAGGAATTGATAAGGAATCCACGAGGCTAATTTTTCCACCAAAGCAATGCGCAGGCTCATGCCCCATTGTCTGTCAAGAGGTTTCTAGCCAAGTACAGCATCCCAGTGTAAGACCATCCACCTTATTCGCCGGATCTTGAGACATGCGACTGCTATCTGTTTCCTAAGATGAAATATGCATTAATAAGACCAATATTTGAGTCCGTTGAAGCTGTGAAAGAGAAAGCGGCACGCTTCCTGATGAAGCTGACAGAAGAAGAATGTCACCACTGTTTCGAACAATGGAACATTCACATGGAACGTTGTAAGAATAGAGGAAATGTATATATAGAAGGTTATAATAAGTGAATATATATGACATCAGAATAAAATGTTTTACAGTGTCAGTCTCGTTATATAATAGCCACACTTCGTACAACTCACGTCATAATGGTTCTCTGAAAGAATATATGAGAACTTGACAGGAAAATAATCTGAACTTTCGGCTTTAGTATTTCATGGTGAATATACATTTGAATTGCATGACAAATTTTCCTCCCCTATATACAGGGTAATATTTTCGAGCCAGATGGTGGCATCCAATATTGTTTAAACGAAGTCTAAAATTCTACATCATACAACCCCTTACATACATTTGTACTGCTCTTAAATATACTAAAGAGAATAACATCACGTCTAATTTAGAATTTCTATAATTTAAATTTTTTCCATATTGCGTGACACGGTAATTAAGAATGTCTAATTAGAACTGAAATATATTCATATCCTTTACAGAAATTAAACAATTCGGAATAATAGATTTAATCATATGTTTAGCTAATAATTCCGCTATCCTTTAAACTTCTGTCTTTATTGGTACAGCAATAGCTAAATGATTCAGAATGAACCTCGAAGTTTGAAGAATTGGAGGCTGGTATTCTTTAGGTTTTTCTCTAATTTAATTTTGATACAAAAAATTTTTATGAAATTATTGATGCATTCCACATTGTGTCACAAACACTTGGGAGAAAAATTGGGCTAGTTTTTTTTCTGACATAGTAATCCGAATAAATAATAATGGTAATAATTTTTCTTTATCTTCCTTCAGTTCAGGGTTTGCTATATTTTTAATCTTGTGACAGACTAGACCATCATGCGTGAAATTGTCATAATGACTAGTTCCTCCTGACATTTTCCTAGCAATTTAATTTCTATTCTGACCAAATTAATGACATTTGGGACGTTGGGTCCTAGTTTGGCTTTGGGAATGATTAGGTTTACGTTGATTTTGATAAGATTCTTGTTACGTTTGGGGAACATGATCTTGATATAATCGATAATTTGTTTCAGGATGGCTTGTAACAAACCTTTTTTGGCATTGAATTCCCTGTAGTGGGTAACTTGAGCCTTTATAACTAGTTTTACTGTATTTGAAGCTTTAGATTTTATAATGGATCTATTTTTCCTTAGACTGTGGGGGGGGGGGAGCTTATATTATCATACTTATCTAATTTTTCTGATACCGATAAAGGAGAAACAAAATTGCCCCTTGACTGATGAAATATTTTTATATTCGCCATTTACCCTATATTTGATGTGGTTTGATTCTATTTAACCATTTAATTTGTCAAAAGTAAGATTTTCGAGTCTTCTGAAAAATCCTGATAAGTAAGTTTTTAGTTGACCCCATAAGTTGTAAGTACCCCAAATTAAATCACTATTTCTCCGATGTGAGTGAAATTTTTGTTTGAGCCTTTCAGGATTTTGTCCACATCGTTGAATTAAGAGGATCTTAATGATACTATATTTTTCAATTTCTTCGTAATCTTTCCTTGTAATTTGTTCCTTAATATCAGGAGGAAGACGTTCAAAAGAAATACCAATTCGATTTTAGTATTTTTTACAAGGTTTGCTCTATTTTTGAATAATTTTAAAAAATAGTTGCGTTGATCTTTTTCATATTTTGGGGCAAGCTGCATTATTATGCTCTAATTATGTGTTGTTGGTAGTATACCCTACACAAAATTACTTCAGTTTCCTGTAATTTTAATTTTTCTTACTCAAATTGCAAATTCAGATTTTCTAACTAAATCTCTTGCAATTTCTTTCTTTCTTGTACTTTCCTTTCTTCATTCTCTCTAACAGTTTTATTTTTTTCTATCCATGATTACATGAGTTTCAGCTATCATTGTGCATTCTTCATAATTTGGAATTTCTGTAATACATGTCCTTATTTCGAATACTCTCAAGGTAGATTGACTTTACATCTTAAGATCTTGTTTTATGTCTTTAATTAGAAAACTCATAAGTTTTTAAAATTGCAATATATATAAATATTTTGACAACAAATTGTATCCCTTTTATGACACAGTAATAGCAAAATTAAATATTCTAAATACTTTTAACGTTTAGTACCCACATGTATCACTCATATCAAAATATTAATACAAGCAATACGAAAGCACATACTAAAAATTCTAAAAAAAATTAATTAGAAGTTAATTACTCATATAGAGCAAATTTAAAACATACTAAATATGTTTAATGTTATTGTACATATATATAACGTGATCCTATTATTAATACCAATAAATTTGAAATATCACACTTCTTAACAACTAAACATAACTATTAACTTCTTCTAACACTTCTTAACTTTCGAAAGATGTCTTTTTTTTAATATTCCTTCTATTATACAAATCTGATTTTTCTTTGAAATAACAGGAAATTTTCAAATTGTTGTTCAATTCTTTATTGTTACTTTACATTGATTAAATCAGAATAAGATGTGTATTATAAATAATTTAATTGTAACTGCCACATGTATAAATTTTGTTTACTTGTGATATATTTAAAATATATTTTAAACAATATATACATACCAAAAAAAAAATCAGCCTTGATACAACTCCTCGATTTTGAATGAACCGATTACAATTTTTTGACCCCACCTTGTAACGAATCAAGAACGTAACAAACTAAAAAATAAATTAAACCGCATTCATTAGCCATCTCTCTATTAATTCAGTTCCTATTCTTTTTTTTTTTTTTATCTGCGCTTTAAACTAACACTTAAAGACGCACACTGCGGAAAATTAAGGAAACAATTCAGAGTGGAAAATGCTACTTCTCTCTACACAGATGACAAACTAAAATGCATCCCGAATGAACTTTAAAAAGCAAATTTAGGAGAGAGAGCGAGGCAGTGAAAACGAGGGAACGCAAAGTACTCATCGACGCTTTTCTCTTCTCCAAACTTTTGTTCCCCTTCAAAATCAAAAGTGCCGCAATTATAATCCACGGACAAAGCATTTCAGTTTGCAACTTGATGCGAGAAACCAATGTAGGAGGAGGCCCCTCGATTCATCTGGAGTAAAAGCTCTGGAATATGAGACCCTCCGCAAGCACGCGAGCCGCCGTTTTAAACGTTTGACAAATGAGAACGTTGTTTGACACGACAGTTAATAAACACCTCAGGTCAGCCGTTAAGTCTCTCCCCTCCCATGAAGCGAAAACCTCGTTAGCCAGCCGCCATCCCTTGGGTGCCATTCTCCCCCCGCTTAGATCAGTCAAGCAGCACGTCCACCGCAATTACTTGGCCGCGGGCTAGCTTAATTAAATATCAATTATTAAAGAGCGTTATTCTATTAACACATTAGGGTCTACTACTGATGAGGGCGGGGACACGACAGTTGGCGAACGTCTTTCCCTCAAAGGGGCGGGATCTCGCTTTTACAGAACGTTTTCTCGAAACTGATCGCTGCTTTAATCGAACCAAGTCCCACAGGGTTTGCCACTGACAATGAAATGGTTTTTAAATTCGTTTGCTCGCCAATTGGAAAAGTAGAGGGAATGGATCACAGGTAGAAAGTGGGTTTCGTTAGGGTCTTTTTTTATGAAGGAAAATTTTTATTCCCGGAAAAAAAAGTCTTTAGAAGTAATTATTAACTTCGACTTATTAGATACAATTTGATTCTTAAATATCCTGCTTCAATAGCAATTAATAGCGATGCCTGAAAAAACTCAAATTAATTTAGATAAAAAAAAAAGTGGATTGATACGCACTACAAAAGTGAAAGGAATTTATTTCAATGAGAAAGATAAGTTTTGAAAAAAGGAGAAAAAAATTTATTTTCAAATATTTAATTTTATACTTAAGCATCTATTTTATGGAGGAATTATAGCTCCAAAGTGATGATTTAAATACACATTAATAAATATTACATGAAATAACTTAAATTTGTTTGGATTAAAATGGATTCAAATGAGAATGGTAAGATGTAGATGGGTAAATATATTATATTTTTTTTTTATTTTAATATTAGAGTTCATTCGATATATTTCTTAATCCTAAAGCATCAAATTAGTGGATGGCTAACAACTACTGAATAATAAATTTAAGTAGTAATTATTGGTAATCCTTGATATAATTTATATTCACACACAAAAAGATTTGAAATATTGATTTATACAGAACACTAAAACAAGTTGTAAAGAGAAATGAGCGGGACAATAAGAATTCAGAATGTTCTCAGCGATGGTAAAATTTTTAGTTTAGGTAAAATTGAAAATCAATTGTTAATTGTACACCTTTTTTATATCGATAATTCTTAATATCAATGTTAATAACACATCGATAATTCTTAATATCAATGCTATGTTATGAAATTTTCTTGCTTTATTTAAATTTTATCATCAATAATCGTACTGAAAGAACTTTTATACAGATTACAGAGTTAGTTTGATTAGAATCCAGCTCTTTCACTTGAAATTTAAACATGAGTATTTGATAAAAATTTGTGAGAAAAAGATGATCAAGTATAATTATTTTAATGAATTCAAAAAAAAATACTGCCTTCTGAGTAGTATACCAATCCTTAGTTATCTAATAGTTATACTATCAACACATGATATCATATCATTTATAGATATCATTTATAGATACAAATATTAATGCAAGCAGAGCTTTATCATATCAGAACAAAATTGGCAAGTTTGACTCCTCTGTTAAAGAAATTTTAAAAATTGGCAATTTATTAAACAAATTTATTTAGCAATTAACACTTTTATGCTTCATGAAGTATCTCAAGTAAACATACTTTTTAAGAAATTGTATCAGTCAATTGTAAAATTACATCGATTTAAATTTTGACATAAATTATTTGTTTTCCACACTTTAATTTTTTAATGCTACATTTAGATTAAAAGATACACTTAAGCTGTTTAACTAGTTAAACTTCATGTAATCATGATTTATATACAACTTAGTTAGAAGCTGATCGTTTTGCTGCATGTTAAAGCAGATCATTAGTATTTCCCGTTCCGATACTTCAATCTACGCCTCTAGAGTGATTGCGATTGTGATTGCTCATTAACATCACACTAAAAAGCAACACAAGGGCTATTGGTGACAGACATCATAGTTTTGAGCTTCGGTCAAGTGATGAGGATAATACCTGAGCTGACACCTCCTTCTCCAAACTTCCAAACCACGCCATGAGAATTTGGGATCTCAAATAGATTTAACATGCATTAACTCCCTACACGACGGATCTCTATTGGCATCAGGGCTCGAATCTACAACTCGACGAAAACAAATCTGCAATACACGCGCGCACACACACACACACACACACACACACACACACACACACACATATATATATATATATATATATATATATATATATATAAGATTTTGGTTATATTTTTGTTGATGTTGGTGTTCATCAAATTAAGGCAGTTATTATTAATTTGGTTGATCTGTAATTTTATTGGACTATTCAGAAGCATTTTTCGAGTTTAAATTTTTTAAACCAAGACGAAATAAAGCGCGATGTCGCATTGCTAATATAATAAGTGTCAGTAGAGAATAAGGGTATTAGAATGAATAAAGTGCTTGTATATGCAATGTAGGGGGGAAAGAGGGGGTCCAGAAAATTTTTGTTGATTTAGGGGTTCTAAAATGAAGTTCACGATATTTTTTATTAAACATAACATGTGCGATTCCAAAGAAAAATTAATATGGTTAAATGTGGTAGAAAAGGTTTGGCGTTAAGAATAATTAATTAAATAAGAAGAAAGATGATAAACTTATCACCACATATATGCAAGAGGGTACGTAAAGTTTTAATTATTATTAATAAATAACCACAAAATTTTGATAAAATTTATTCTTCATATTAACTGATCCTTATGTACTTCATGTGGTAAATTTCAGTTATTAATTTTGATTTGTTTGGTTTGAGAAGTCGTAGATTGAAGTAAAATGCAGTTTGGAAGCGACAGAGAATTATCAGCTGAGCTCTACTATGAAGGCTCTTGAAAGATTAAGAAACACTGGGAAAAATGTGTAACTGTGGATGGTGACTATATAGAGAATTCTTTAGAATAAATAAATATTATGGTTCTGTCTCCGTTAATTTTTGGTAATAATTAAAGCACTTCTCTCTCTCCCTCTCTTACGATACCCCTAAATAATAATAAAAACTTTGCGATACACACACACACACACACACATATATATATATATATATATATATATATATACTGAAAATAATTTAAAATATTTAAAAAGACAAAAAGACAGAAAGAAATGTAAGAATGAAAGAAAAAATAAATGAAAATATGGAACCTAGCAAGTCAAAAAGCAATATCGGGCTGAGGACCGAATAAACGGGGTTAAACTAGTTTAATGGTACCAACCTTCCCCCTTTGTAACTTTGTAGGCTGAATTGGGAAATTCAAATTACAAAAGAGTTCATTATTAAAAGATGCAAAAAAATTCAGCGATAAAATCTACAAAAATAAAATCTATAGTTCTTGGTAGGCTGAATTGGGAAATCCAAATTACAAAAGAGTTCAATGATTAAAAAATGCAAAAAAGCTCAACGATAAAATCTACAAAAATAAAATCTATAATTCTAAAAATTATCAACAAATCAAAATATAAAAATTACTAACAAAAATTCAAAGAAATGAAGATTCAAATATGTGAGTAGTAAGACGGAATTTTCTTTAAGCTTCAAGATGTATATCACATACTCAAAATGAAAAAAATATAGTACTTCATCACCATATAAATTGAAAAAAGATTTAAATCATTGTTTGATTGGTAATAAAATGTAAAAGGATGCAAACAATTGGTTGGTAATAAGTTGTATGGTAAAGGAGTATAATGGTCCAAAGAGTGAATAAAAATGTAAGCTGTGTAAATGTAAATAAATAAATTCTTCTCGGCTAGACCACTAACAAGCCGACTTTGGGGACCTATTGTTGTGTGGTGGATTTGAAAAGGGATCACGATTCGCAAAGATGTTTAATATATTTGTGATGTATATAAGTATTTAAGAAATTTATTGGATAATCATGATCTAAACAGTTGTTGAAGAATTTTTTAATGTTATTAAATTTGTCTATTTTATGTGTGGTTAATTTGTTATTACGTAATAAAAAGCCTAATAAAATATTCCTATAAATAGATCTGTGTAGATTACTGTTCCAAAACGGTATTTTAATTACATGGAATTCGAATCTCTCTCTTTTAACATAAATATTACTAATAAGTCTATTGTCAACAATTTGCAAATCAAGATCTAAAAATTCTACTGTATTAGAATTAAGATTAGTTTTTAATAATTTGAGATAATTAGGGTAAAACGAAACAATTGGTTTAAATTCCTCAGTTTTACCTAAAATAATTAAATCATCTATGTAACGATAAAGAAAGTAAGAATCATCATCAATCTGTTGTAATTCATAAAAATGTAAATAAAAATTGGCCAGACAATTACTAGCTGGACCACTTTGAGGGAGACCCTGAATTTGCTTATAGAGATTTTGACCGAAAACTATAAAATTCTCTTGTAATACAAGTTTAATAAGGGTATTGAATTTTTCACGTTTTATTGTTTGATTAAAATGATATTTATCATATAAAATTGCAAGAACTTTAATTAAATCTTGAATATCTATTGAGTTAAAAAGGTCTTCAAAATCATACCCATGTATAGAGAATACCTCTTGTTCCTTCATGTTCTTGACAATTTCAAAACTATTTTTAATTATAGCAGTATTTTCAATATTGTCAATAGATTTTTGAAGAATGTATTGTAAAAGTTTGCCAGATTTAGTGATATAGGTGTTATATCCATTCGTAATACTTCGAAATTTGACAGGATTTTTGTGCAATTTTGGCGTTAAGAAAATGTATGGAAATTTAATGTTTGTAAGATGTAAACCCAACTTCTTATTGAATGCCAAAAGACGATTGTTTATTTCTCTGTTACTATATTTGGATAACTGGAAAGCATTATTATTCATTACATGTTCACTCAATAATTTATGATAGTAAAATTTGCAAATAATTGCATAATTTGCAGGAACCTTATCTACATAAACGATAACAAAATCCTTCTGCAAATCATCTATAGCAATTTTTAGATCTTTAATTATAATTTCTCTATCCACTTTAAAATTCAAATATAGAATTTTCTTCAAAACACATGACCTAAATTCGTCAAATGCCTCAATTGGCAAACCATATTTAATTGCAACCTTAAGAATAAAATTGTCAAAATCATTAGTAATTGGTTTTCTTACTACAAGGTTACTATTAGTAATCATGAGCCTGAATCCAGTTCCTTTATTCATGAAACCTCTCAATAAATCGCTTTTAACGATGTTCATGTATCCAATTACAACATGTTGATGGAATGAATCAACATATTGTTTGTAATCTTTGCATTTACATACTTGTGGTGTTTGTGACTCTGAAATATTATTGTAATTAAAAATAGATCTAACAAGTTTTTTATTGTACTTAAAAGCTCTTTTTATCCTGATATATATATATCTTTTTATCCTATATATATATATATATATATATATATATATATATATATATATATATATATACATATATATTCAACGATTAACCTAAATCTATTAAAATACAAAGAAAGTAAGAAAATGAAATAAGAGTAAAAGAGAGAGAAAAAAGTATAATGAAATAAGAGTAAAAGAGCGAGAAAAAAAAAGAAAAAAAGAGCGTATTAAGTAAATCTTCATTTATGTAACGTACCGTAATAGAATACCATAATTTGTTACATTACTATAATCAACATTCATTGTAATTCTAGAATAAATACTTATTTGAAAAAAAAATTCGGTACAATTAATTTGCAGTCAACGCAATAAATTAAAAATGATCTATTATAAAACGTCTCTATTGAAAAATTCTTTTGAGGTTAACACATTAAATTTTTAATAAAATTAAAACACAAACATAAAATCGTTATATTTGCAGAATCTTTTTCTTGGATAACACTTGCTCTTTATGAAAAAAAATTAATCTTCAACAGTCGAATTGAAATAATTTTTTTGAATAAAATAAATGGAGCTTAAAGCGCTCTAAATAATTCTGATGGTAAAAATATTTTTCAAAATTAATTTACACTTTAATTCATTCTCGAGTATTTAAAAGAAAAATAAGGAATAAACTGAAAAGATAATGCTAGAAAAATATCTTACAGTTTTTAATGGATTCTAAGTAAAACACTTAGCTATTTAAATGGAATTTTGCAATATTATACTGTAATAAAAACTGGCGATTTGTATTTAATTCAATATATAGTCGAAATTATTCGCTATATTTCATTCATTACGTTTCTTTCTTTCCTTTATTTCTTTCCTTTTTTTTTTTTTTTTTTTTTTTTTTTTTTTGGGGATTTTTTTTTGTGTAAGGAAACATTACGATTTCATAAATATGAAATGAAAAAGGGGAAAAGTATTTCTGAAATCTGTGCAATTTAACTTTTGAAAATTTTAGAGCAATCCTTGCAAAAGACAGTTGAGTTTTTATTTCCGAATAATTTCATTTTTATTAAAAACAGTAAAAATGAAAAAGATTTTTCAATTGCAAAATTCTTTTTTTTTTTTAGCTTTACAATGAATCAGATTTTAGATGAATTTTAGAATTTTATTTTAACTTCCCGCATTGGCTTGATTTTCTTAGTATATGTTTGTTTTACAACTGGAAAAATAAATAAATACTGTGAGACAAATTATTGAAAACTATATAGAACAAACTAGTGATTTTACGGATTTTTCCCCCATTTTCAAAATTGCAACAGGATAAAAAAAAAATGTGTAGAATTTAAAAGTATTATGTATAATTTTTTACTATAAATCAGCCTAATATTTTAGAATTCCTTCAGTTTATATTTCCGTATAAAAGGCAAATAAATGTTTAAAAAGTATTTTTTTAAGAAATGCATTTGGTAGATGTACATAAATAAGGAGTTGGAAGTTTTAGTAAAAATAAAACAATCTTTCTATTAAATACATCTTTATTAAAACTTTCTCTTTTTTTGGCTTCAAATAAATTATTTTCTTTTAAATAAATTGTTATTGATAATTAATGCAGATTTCAAAATCAATTGAGAGCTCTCTGCTTTCAGAAACTTAATACTGAAAAACAAATTAACTTTATAATCTTTAACTAAATCAAACGTTTTGTAATTTAAAAATATTTAAAACTTTTGACAAGTGTTAAAGTTTGCACTTGAAAGAGCTTTTTCAATCGTAAGCTCTACTCTTCTTTATTTTTATACTAACAAAGAGCCTCTTGTGGTGATATTTGGTATTAAAATATTTTAGGCTTTTCAGATAATCAAACTGATACCGCTTTTTAATAACCAATATTTTTCGGTAAAGAAGAAGATGGAGTAACAAAAGTAGCTTTAGTAAAAAAGTTGCAAAATATAAATTCTTCCCTCCTAGATACACGTAATTATTTAAAACTAGACTTCCTTTTTCGTTTTATGAATTTTTAATATTTCCAAGATTGATTTGTTTAGTTAACTTCTCTTTAGAAGCAACAAGAGGGCTGTTGGCGACGGACCTCGTAATTTTGAACTTCTGTCAAGTAACGAGAACGACACCTGAGCGGGCACCTCCCTCTTCTAACTTATACACCATGCCAATGGGAAGATTTGGGATCTCGACCAAATTTATCGTGAATCATCCCCGCTACATAGCGAGTCTTTAGTGGCATCGGGGCTCGAACCCACGACTCAATGAAAACAACGCCGTCCGTAACTATGACCCCTAGACTACA
The DNA here is from genome assembly GCA_019974015.1 of Nephila pilipes. Classification (NCBI taxonomy): domain Eukaryota; kingdom Metazoa; phylum Arthropoda; class Arachnida; order Araneae; family Nephilidae; genus Nephila; species Nephila pilipes. Next base: position 750,569 of record BMAW01043383.1, on the reverse strand, counting down.
GCGGCAACTTTTTCCAATGTACAGGCGTGTATTTGTTATATGCTATTATCATTTTCCAAACCAAAACCAGTTATTATTTTTATAACAATTGGGAAACAGGACCAATATTTATTACAAAAAATTATGTGTGTGTTGTGCGTTATTTATCAAACGTTATTATTAGCTATCTATTATCATATGTAAATCATGCATGCTATCATCAAATCGAAAACAAAACGTGCTGAAAACTGTTATAGGATGATTTTTTAAATACACATTAAATGCAGTTTTAGTTTACTGAAATGAAACTTCGTGAAAATACAAAATTGTGTGGTTAAGCATTTGCTTGGGAGGTTTCTTTTGAATCATATTATTTTGACATTTTAGTTTATAAAAAATATTTAAAACCTTGGATTGGGAAACGTGGTAGGTCTGTGCGTATTTGACGAACACGAAAGTTGTCAGAGAATCTTCTTAAGAGATCCTTTCCCATACTAAAATAAAGATATTACACAAACGCGTGTTCGAATAAAGAGTGCTCAAAAACTCGTCCGTTTAGACTTGTGACGGCTGTCTTGATATGATTACGTTGACGTGGAAACCAAGTAGACAAGACGTCTTCTGATCCTATCAGTCAGCACACTGCGGATTACGGATGGCAATCCTTTTATTTTACCATTTTCGGCACTTAAGCTGAATCATTTCAACAGCACTAAAGCGAAGGCTCTTTCACTCTAAAAAGAAAAGAGAACACTTTTTCTATTTCTTCCTTGATCGTTCTTGCTCGCAAAAATTTTCTTTTGACAGGCGCTCGACAAATATTTATTTATTTACTTTCCCCTAGTGAACATTTATTTCGCTTTGAATATTTACTTCGGCTCCTTCAAAGAATAGAAAATACGTAAGTTGAATTGACGTAAATATCGCTTCGAGTCAAACATGTAGCAGGAAATGCGTTCGTTATGGTGATATTAAAGCAATATTTTAAAGATACAATAAGAAATTATTTTAAGGAACGTCGTGTAATTCAATGTAGGCTCATACTTGCATTTTTCAAACACTATCTAAATTGATTTGAAAGAGTAAAAATAAGATAATAATTAAATCAAATATAAAAATAAGAAAATAGTACCTATAATAATCATTCGTTTTTAAAGAAGTTTTTACATTTAGGCTAAATACATGAAATTAAAAGTACTTATTCTATATAATAAATTCTAGATTAAAGTATTTTAATTCCGATACCATTTCATAAACGTGTTTTAATGTATAACTGTCGATTCAGTAAAAACTGATTCTCAGTAATAATATCATTTTACTTAAAAATCATTTTTGCCTTTTACAGCGGAAGATTATCCAGATAACTACACTTTTAGAAAATATACTTTTATTATATGCATAAATAATAAATAATTTTTACCAGTACTTTTTCATATACACTTGATCAAGAAAATATAATATTTTTATAATAATTTAAAAACAGTGAAATACAGTTATTCACATAGAGAAAAAATATATTACTTTTAATTATTTTATCTTTTTCATTTCATTTCTAATGTATGATCATTGTTACACTATTAATAAGTTTTTATAATATAATAGTTTCACTGTTAATGAAATTTAAATTGAAAATATACCTTTTAGGTATTTTGCTTCATGAAAATTAAGATGCAAGCTAAGGAAATGAAAGGAAAAATTCTATGAACTTTCATTATATTAATGTGTAAGAATCAAGCTTGAGTGGAATTAATTTTCAACATTCAAATGTGCATATGGAAGTCTTTGTCGACGAGTGTTTTTTATACTCAATAGCATGAGCTTTTTATTTAAATGCTTTCAAAATATCGCGATATTCGGTTCTTATGTTAAATAATTTATGTAAAAGATATTTGAAAGGATACACCACAATGTATTCATAAGTAATAAAATAACCATTATCTGATCCTATTTTAACCAACAAGTTTCTATCACTAGATGTTTATTTTTGTTTTTGCAAGACATGAAATAAGTAATTATAAACAAAAATTCATCAAAATGTTTTTGTTCTCTAACATATATTATCTTAATCATTTTAAATATAACCTTACTTTTCTATTAAATACATGTTCCTTAAGAAAATATTGTATTCAAATTAACTTAAGGTTAGTATCTAATCATCAAATTATGCTGCAATTACGTTTAACTATTACCGTCTGTACATTATTCATTAGGATAGTTTAAGCTTTTCCACAGTAAATGTTAAAAAGCAAGTCTCTTTTAAATCTCATGATTATATATAAGTTCAGCAATAGTAGAACACGTAATAAACTAGTACTAAAACATCATCTTTTTAACATATCTGACTTCTTAAAATATCATCTTTTGCAATATTTGGTTATTATAGAAATTAGAAACTATAATTTTCACGAGTCTAAATAAATTTTCGTGAGTTTTCAAAAAATATTTTCCATATGTTTTTCAATGTGCATTAAACTTCGTTACAGTTTTGAAATTAAATTATCAAATTCTAATTTGAAGAAATCAAATTGCAAACACCTGGGCTAGAATGAAAAAAACAAACTAAATCATTAAAGCTATGAATGGATTAAGCAAAAAAATGAAAATATCTCAAATTTAGTATCGAAATCCCGGAATTGTAGATTCAAGAAACACATTTGTCAGTTTTCGAACATTTACTTTATTTCCCTTGTTTGCAGTCGGGCATAATGGAAATTAAATTAGTATTAGTATTAATAGTAATTTTGTAATGCCCTGTTATTACTTCCTTCTCCTTCCATTATAAATATTTTATATAATAGTCTTAAATAAGTAGTCTAAAGAACAGAAAGCCACTCAGTGATGTTAATCAAGTAATTTTATTCTGACCTAAAATAATCACATTTAATTCCTAGCCAACTATATCTGTAGATATAACAGAATATAAAATTTTATATCACAAATTATTACTTATCTGATCAGAACTAATCGGGTGTGAGTCCTTATTAGATTTTGAGATGAGGGTCCGATTCACTGACTCTATGCCGTTCCATTTCTGATAACTCATTATACACGTTAATACATCTACTATCCCTTCGTTTATAGCTTCCAGTCACTTTCTCTGCTATTAACTAAACTTCCAATATCTCTGAATTAAATTCTTCACTGCTTATATATACAATTTATTAAATCTATTCACTCCACTCCACTAATTCAAACCTAATCAATCTAAATCAATTTTCATCTATTGGGAGAGATATTCAATTCAAACAAATTCATTTAAATTACCAAATGTGTTGATTGAAGGAGGAAACGCGATAGATCTCCCGCTACAACTTTTCTTTGAGGCATTAAAGGTATTAATGACTACGGATAAGTAAATCTGAAATGGTTCAAACATATTTATCTGGCATTAAAGAAGAAAAGCTTAAAATGCAACGTAAGGAGAATTTCTGTTCCAGCTAAAGTAATATTTTCGTTTAATTAGAAATTAAATATAAATTGTAAAAATTTAAGATAATCCTCTTAATGCATTAGGTTTGAAGCAAAAATACTTGATTTGACATGACTTTGATACTTTAAAAGCTTTGAAATATATATTCGAAAAAGATGAATTCAAGTTAATCCTGCGTTCTAATAATTATTTATTGAGTGATAATGGAAGAGAAGAGTAAATGTTGTTATACGATTACAGCTTTTCGTTGTATGTGTGTACAATTACTTATCACTTCAGCAAGGCTTAAGTAAGTAATTTCGATAAGGTATAATAATGTTTTTCTTTTTAAAAATTCCCTCACCATTGCTAATAAGAAATTAGCTATTAAAACTAAAGCAAATTAGTTATTACAGCTATCAGAAATTAGTTATTAAAACTGCTTCATCTGTTCCACATCTGAGAAAAGAGATGTTTAACAATGGACATGTGACAATGTTGGTCGTTTTCTTCCGAAGTTAGAGATTACATTATATCTCCTAAGTGACTGAATGGCCTCTTACTTTAAGTATTATAAATATTATTTTAAATAAATACCTCATTTTAGTGAATATTTATGATATTAGCAAATTGATATTAGCTAAAGAAAGAATCAACAAAGTTTTAAAGTTAAACTAGACAAAATGAAAATGCGAAAATTCATTTTGTGAAGAGTAAAATAACTCAAAATATTTTAAGTTAAATATTTTTAAAAATTTAGTAAAATTTATTACTTAATGATACATGAATATCCTTCAGCTTTAAAAAAGGAATGTTAAATATTTTAGTGCAATAAAATAATAATTTAGAACCATTGCGTTGATCCTAAAGTTCAGCCAAAATAAATAAAAATTAAATTGAAGAAACAGTGTTAAAGATAATAATTAAATCTTCTTTGAAAAAGCCTTCGTGTTGAAATTCATATTATACGTCATTAGAATTTCTTATTACCATTCTAAGTAAGTAAAGGGGGAAATATTATTCATATTACTATTATTTTTGTTTTCAATGTGCAATATATGTAATTTCTAATTAAAATATTTAAAACAAAAAATGCTGAAAGTTAATAAAAATACTTATTAAAGATTTAGTCATGATCATCAAGTAACAATCAGATGTCTAGCTTTTCACATAAGTTAGATATTTAATATTATTTATTTCATCTCGAATATCATCAACTTTTTCTTTAATATTGATCGGGGAAGAAGTCGTTTTCCCACTTCTAGTTCAAAAATTATATAAAAATTTTGAGCAAAATTTTATTTTTTTACTTTAAAGAGTTTCAAGCACGAAAATAGGAATATTATGTAGCAAATATAATATAATTATTAGTTCGGATACGAATCCGAATTCCTTTTAAACATTTTATGTTACGTTTCTGCTCAAGTTAACAAACATATTTTACACTTCCTCAATAAAACATTTTATTGTTTTTTTAAAAATATTTTTTTTCTTATTCTCCTCCATAGGAGAATAAGAAAATTTTCTTATAAGAATAAATAAAATAAGGGAATAAGAATAAATAAATTTTCTTCCGCCCTCATTCTATGAGGAGGAGAGGGGATCTAAAATGCTCTTTCATTCTCTGTATAAAATTCAGGAAAATACAGCAGAGGAAATCATCATTTATCCTTCTAAATTAAAATATGATTATTTATAGTATGTAATAGTATATTATTTAAAATCGGTTTACATTTTTTTACGAAATGTTAAACAAATGTTAAATGTTTTAGTATATATTTTGATAATATTTCACTGAGTTAAATATCTTTACTTAAAAATACATTTTTGTATGCAGTATTTGCTAAAAATTTCGGAATTACTGCGGAATTTTACATAAACATTTGTAATTCTATAATATTTAAATACAATAACATTTTTTTTAATTTTAACATTTATGGGTTTATTTAGTTTCAATGAAAGAAAACTCATAAGGCCTTGTTTAAAATAAGCAAATTTGGTCAACAGATAAGACATAATAAGATACTGAGAATTAATACTGGTTAAATTAACAACTCAATTTTTCAAACTTTAAAAGTTTTCTTAGGCTACATCTTCAAAAACATTTATTGGATGCAGTATAAATAAAAGATATAATATATATATATAACAATTTTTTCTGATAACATTATTAAATTAATTCTGGAAAAAAAGACAGTAAATTTGGCAAGTCATTATTTTAAAATCATTGAAAAGTTGAAATTTTTGAAGATTTTGTGAATAAATTTTTGAAGTTTCCCTTATAAAAATATCCAGTTCTTAATATTTTATAATTATTTGAAATTATTTATATTTATTGGATTATTGAGAGCAAAACCTAGAATTGAAATTGAAAATTTAGCTCTTATTTTCAATTTCAATTCTTATTTTTGAATCTAAGCTTTAAAAAACATGAAGATTCTAAAAATATTCATTTTGATATTTTTGTAAACAATTCCAGGAACTCTCAGACCGAAGTTCAGTATAATTTTATAATACATATATATGAAAATATCTACAAAAAAATTTTAAGTATTCTGTCTTGAACCGAAAACAAAGCCTTAGGGAATAGAAATAACATAAATCGACAAAAATAACAGTTTGAGAAAAAGGCACATAAAGTTTGTAAAGGCATAAAACAAAGACTGATAATACTTGCAGAAATTTAATTTTTTTAATATGTTATTTCCCAACTTATATATATATATATAAATTATTCTATAATATTATTTTAACTCAATATAATATAATACATTTTTTCTGATTCAAAATATTATTTTTTTTGAAGAATTTCGATAACATTGATTACGGGAACGAAGGATTATTTAGCTTAATCTAAACTAAATATTTTCATAAAAGTTTTGAACAAAATACACTTTTACAAAATAATAATAATCGATATTAGTTAGGCATTAAATGAGAATATTCAAAAACGAATGTAGAGCATAAATAAAAAGAAACGATTTCAGTTGTGAAAGTTGATGTTATAACTATTTTACTAAACGAATTGATTCATTCAAAAATGTTTTCAATTAATTAATTTTCAGAATGAAAAAATGATTTAAAACCAAAACGAAACTAAGTTGTCAAGTTTTGAGTCTAACAACATTCAGAAAACTTCGAATATCATTAAATCTAGTTGGATATCAGATCCAGAATCTGGATCCACGATTTTCAACCGATTGGGATACTTGAAAAATGCAACACACATACCACCCCGTATATATCCCCCATTTGCAATTTTTAGGGGGGAAAATGTTATTCTGGTTATTAAAAGACATTTTCTTTATTTCAACATCAGTGTTTTTAATTAATGGGTAATTTTACTACTAATTAAAGGCAATTTTAATGGTTTTTAAAGTTCTAATGTTTTGTATTTATGAATACTATAAATAATGATGCTTTCTTAGCATTCATTAGGGAAGTAGCAAAAATATCCCGAATACATGTATACATGTTTCGTATTCAACTTTCCGAAGATTATTTCTTTATAAGTCTATTTTTTTTTTAAATATTTATAGCTTTAAGACCAATAAATTACTATCTAACTGTTTTCATTTAGGAAAATATTTTAATGTCTTCACTTCACGAGTTCATATTTTCTCATTAACTACAAAATAGCTGTTTAAAATTGGTAACAATAAGAGAATAAATAAATTGAAAAAAAAATTAAATTGAACATTTTGCACGAACGTATTTTGAGTGAATCATTATACTTTTACTAAAAGATTCAACTAGTCATAAGAAAACATAGCATTTCTACATCAGTTGGATCATTTTAATTTTAATGTGATAGGTGAAAAGTTAGTTCAAACAGAATCATTTTAATACAAAACGCAACAATCGTAGCTAGAATACTCCCAAGTCTGAAATTTATTTATGTTAAAACTTCAACGTTTTTCTAATAAAATAGTCATAAGAGAAACAGTAAAGAAAAAAAAGAAACGAACTGGATAAATAAATTCTCTCTTTCGTCCCTTGTTTTCATAAAATGCAGGCTGCGCGGTACTTTCCCAGCGTTACATACTTTTTTTCCTTTGCGTACCATTTCCCCTTCCCCTTTTTAAAAAACGCAGATAGTGCTTTGAAGTAAGCTTTAGACTGTTTCAAACTGTGCTTCTGTTTCGAAACGCATTTTATTCCAGAGTCTCCCCCTCTCCCCATTTTTTTTTTTTCCAATACGAAAACGCGAGCCATGGAAGAAAGGCTATTAGCTGAATCAAAGCCACAGTTTCGCTATTCCGACTGCTCTCCAAAACAAATAAGAAAAAAAAAAAGGAATTTTAGGGAGGGTGGAGAAATACATTTTCCTGGAAACTCAAGAGCTTGCCGACTGACCCTTTACAGGAAAAGGGGAAAAGGGAGGAAGACAAAAATACAAGTTTAAGAAGAAACAAGGAAGAAAAAAAATGGATAAAGAAACAAAATTAAACCGAAAAAAGGGACGGAAATCCATCCACCATGGCGGGGAAGTGACCGTCAGGTACGTACCCTGATCCCAACGAACAAAAGGAAGGCCGCGGCCCCTTGGGTTCCCTTGAAGCACTCTTTCCGAAATCAGATAACCGCCGAGTAGGTAAACTGAGTTTTGTGCTTTCATGCGGAAATGAGCACGAGGGCTTCAGTTGAGTGACAGGATCAAATTCGAGTTACAGTCGCATCCAATAGGATGTACAACTCATGGTGATTCCCACTTTATTATTGGTTGTATGTAACGTTTCTAATAGATCTCGTGTTTCGAATGTAAAATGGAATAAGAAGACATATTTGATTTTAGAAATATAAAAATCCTTCTTGGAAAAAACGATCGATAAGACTGGATTTCAACGGCCCGATGTGTTTGTTTGTACCTTACCTAAAAAAGGTCTTAAGTATTGATATTTCGTAAAAATCGGGAGGGAGGGGAAATTGATAAAACATCAATATTCGTAAGAAATTATATTTTATGGGAAATTGAGTAAATGAAACTTAACTTGAAACATATAATTTCTTACATTATTACACAATATTATACAATACTTCACATAGTGTGATAAATGGTATGTAATTAATATTTTTTAAAAAAATTATAACATGAGTTATTCGCAAAATTTCCCGTTCGTCAAACATCTAGGGTTTCTTTCTGATTTTACTTTTAAGTTCATTGATTCTTCCCAATCAAATGAAACGTGATGCAAATTAAGTAAGCTTTGGAAGTGGAGTGAATAGATATAATCAAGAGGTATAAAAGAGATAGAGAATTGAACTGATGATTATTAAGGTTACTACAATAAGAAGAGTATTAGTGTGATGCGTGCGGATGTATACTAGCATTTACATAGTGGATTTAATAAGATAAACGCTGTAGCAGAAATTTTAGGAGGCGCGTGCATCGTATACCAGTAAACGTATTTTTTGATAGATATTAGAACTTGACAGGACAGAGGAAGCTAACTGTTTGAGAGCATTCCCCCTATTAGAGGGCCAATAAAAATCTATATTTTAGATACAATTGACTATTTTATTAGCTTGGTCTGTGTTTCAACTTAAGTTAAAATTTAGATCTTATAATTAGAATACGAGGGTAGTACAAAAAGTGATTGTATTTGAAGACAGATGGTATCATTACGGTAAATTGTTATTACCATTAGGTGCTTCCATCTGTTAAACGTAGCCGAATCAAATTTGACATTGATTTATAAGTTAGTTTTGATTAAGTAGTCATTTGCTGCCAAATCAAAATTTGATTGCTACAGCGTCGAGTTGTCACCTTCGGCGAGACCTGGACTTATCATTATGCATTAGAAATCAAGAAAAATCATTATGTTAGGTGGATTTGGGTGGATATTTTCCAAAAAAAAAAAAAAAAAAAAGAGGAAGAGAGACTCATCGGCCAAAAAAAGTTATGACAAAGAAATTATGAGGTGCGAAAGACGGCATGTTCACGAATACGAGTAACTGAGACTTAGACAGCTCTCTAATGAGTCATGATACTTTCTAAAAAAACCATTTTTGAGGCTACGAGCACCATCTCTTGTGATATTAAGGACTTATTAAATGGCACCCTCGTAACATTTAAAATGACAGACGAGGCAGCTAGTCAGAAGTCATCACAAATTATGTTTATAATATATTTGATGTTACTAAGATTCAAAATAATTATGCTCTTGGAACCACTTCACATCATTAAGGGCTATCGTAACCAAATGATAATAATAGTTATACTGTAAAAATACCTAGCTTGTGTTAAATAATGCTAATTAATAATTGATTAATTAAGGAAGAAACTAATGAAATAAATAATGCTCAACAAATAATTATTGTTCTACAAATTTCTATTGATTGCATAAAGAGAAATCTGCATTATTTCACGAGTTCCCTAGTTTTGTATACATACATTTCTAAAATTCTTCAGCATTATAATTTTTCATGAATTATAGATAAACTTTTAAACAGGATGATTTCATCAACAAACTTTAATCTCTTTTTCAGAAAGTGGTAATAGTCATGAAATCGTAGCCGGCAAAGATTCAAACTGAATCACTACGGGTTTGAGCATTCTACTAAAGATCCGTCCAAAGGAGGGAAGAATAGGGGAATTGCATTTTTAATGGAGATGAGCCTTAAAATTATCATGTAATGTAGTGAGAATGTAAGAAGACTGAAGCACGGTTCAAATATAGCCCTCTCCACTTGACCATATTTTGAAATTATGAATTCCAATACCCCCTCCACCCTCCTCCAGCTCAAATAACCGTCATGGAATTCCGGAAACTGAAGTACAACGATTCCAAAATAGGAATACGAGGAAACAGTTCAAGGAGTACACGAGTTTATTTGTGAAAATTCATTTCATTTTCTTAATATCTACAGACGATTATGTATACGTCTCATTTGCCTCTTTATAAATTCATCCTATTTCAGTTACAGTAAATTAGTCATATTTATATTATCAAGAAAATCAAATCGCAATTTTAATGATATGTTAAAAATAAATAACAACCATCTTTACATTACAATTTAAAAGTTAAAACTGTAATTATATATTAGTGTTTAGGATGTTAATTAATATTTATATATAAGCAATGAGAGAACGAACTGGTATTAAAAATAGTAATTTTAGGTATGTTAAATATTTTTCATAATAATTTACTATGTACTGTTATTTTATGTCTGCATAAATATTATACATAAAAAAATAACATTTGAAAAGAAATTTCCGTCCAAAAAGGGTCCGTGAAAACAGGTCTGGAAATTAACAATACCTTTACCAACAAATCAAGGTATATACATATATATATATATATATATATATATATATATATATATATATATATACCATTCTATAACATTAAGGATCAGTTAGATTTAACTAGCAACAGCCTCGCCTCACCTCATCAATTCGTACAACTGTTTCTCTTTATATAAACTGCTGTTTGTAGAAAATGCAACACCATGAAGGAATCATCAGAATCAAATGAAATTCGCAGCAAATGTCAATTATAGGATATTATGCAAATTAATAAAGTTTCAGAGCCATCGCGCGTGCGCGGCGCGCGCAGCGCCCTCTGAATTGATGCTGAAAGCGTATAAATAAAGTGCTGTAGCGGGACGTTGAAAAAAGTCTATGATTATTTGTTAGTGGCAAACGTTTAGTGAGACCTGAGTATGCCTCCACGACGGAAGAATAAGAAATTCAAGCAACTTACGGAGTTTGAACGAGGGAGGATAATCGGCCTTCGAGAAGGAGGATTTTCCTATCGCGCAATAGCAGCTCGTATGCAGCGGAACAGTTCCACAGTGATGCGAGTTTGGAAGCAGTGGACCGACGAGCACCGAACAACTCGAAAAACAGGCACTGGACGACAGAAGGTGATGTCAGAGCGCGATGATCGACACCTGCTCCGCATGGCGGTGAATGATCGCACAGCTTCCTCCAGGCAGCTGGCAGCACGTTGGTCTACTGCTACAGGTGTACAATTGTCGGCTTCGTCAATTCGTCGTCGTCTGCTGCGCCGTGGATTGCGTGCAAGGGTGCCTTTATACAGGATTCCCCTCACGGCGAATCATCGACGGCTGCGTCGGCAGTGGGCTCTTGAGCACAGAGACAGGCGAGCTGATTGGCACCAAGTTGTCTTTTCAGATGAATCACGCTTCAATTTGTGGACCCATGATGGCCGTGTTCGTGTTAGACGTTATGCCGGTCAACGCTGCCTTCCTGAGTGTATTATTGAACGACATAGTGGTCGAACACCCGGAGTTATGGTCTGGGGTGCGATTTCGTATCATGGACGATCCAATTTGATACGAATTGAGGGTAATCTCAATAGCAACAGGTACGTCCGTGAAGTGCTACAGCCCGAAGTCGTTCCTTTCCTTCAAGGCATCCCTGGAGCTATCTTTCAGCAGGATAATGCACGCCCACATGTTGCGCGGACTGTTCGAGACTTCTGTTCAGCACAACGCATGCAACTTCTTCCTTGGCCTGCTTATTCACCGGATATGTCGCCTATTGAGCACGTGTGGGATATGGTTGGTCGGCGTCTCGCTCGTGATCCGCGTCCTGCAGTTTCCAAAGACGAACTTTGGTTGCGCATACAAGCGATATGGAATTCTCTTCCTCAAGCAGATATTCAACATCTGTTTGACTCCATGCCACGTCGTATAGCAGCACTTATTGCAGCGCATGGTGGCTGCACCAAATACTGATTTCGGACGCTTAATTTGTTTCTTTTGTTTTGAAAATTTCATCATTTATTTGTATCAGTACAAGTCGTTTCTGCATTAAATTTCATTTGATTCTGATGATTCTTTCATGGTGTTGCATTTTCTACAAACAGCAGTATTCAACTTCCTCAACCAGATATTCAACATCTGTTTGACTCCATGCCATGTCGTATAGCAGCACTTATTGCAGCGCATGGTGGCTGCACCAAATACTGATTTCGGACGCTTAATTTGTTTCTTTTGTTTTGAAAATTTCATCATTTATTTGTATCAGTACAAGTCGTTTCTGCATTAAATTTCATTTGATTCTGATGATTCTTTCATGGTGTTGCATTTTCTACAAACAGCAGTATATATATATATATATATATAGAGTATATATACCGCTGTTTGTAGAAAATGCAACAATTATGAAAGAATCATCAGAATCAAAATGCCTAATGCAGAACGACTTGTACTGATACAATAAATGATGAAATTTTCAAAACAAAAGAACAACAAATTAAGGTCCGAAATCAGTATTTGCGCAGCCACCATGCGCTGCAATGCGTCAAAGTATACGATATGGTACTGAGTCAAATGATGTTGAATATCTGTTGAGGAAGAGAATCTTATTAATGCTTGTATGCGCAACCAAGTTCGTCTTTGAAACTGCAGGACGCGGATCACGAGCGAGACGTGCCGGACCAACCATATCCCACACGCTCAATAGGCGACATATCCGGTGAATACAGGCCAAGGAAGAAGTTGCAGCGAATTATGAAGTCTCGAACAGTCCAGGCAACATGGGCGTGCATTATCCTGCCAAAGATAGCTCCAGGGATGCCTTGAAGGAAAGGAACGACTTCGGCTGTAGCACCACGGACGTACCTGTTGCTATTGAGATTACCTCAATTCGTATCAAATTGATCGTCCATGATACTGAAATCGCACCCTGCGACCATAACTCCGTGTTCGACCTCATCATGTCGTTCAATACACCTGTAGCGCGCTGACTGGCATAACGTCTAACACGAACACGGCCACCATGGGTCCGTCTGAAGCGTGATTCATCTGAAAAGACAATTTTGGTGCCAATCAGCTCGCCTGTCTCTGCGCTCAAGAGCCCACTGCCGACGCAGCCACGATGATCTGCCGTGAGGGAATCCTTGCATAAAGGCACCCTGCACGTAACCACGGCGCAGCAGACGACGTGACGAATTGACGGCTCGACAATTGTACACCTGCAGTAGACCAACGCTGCCAGCTGCCTGGAGGAAGCTGTGCGATCATTCACCGCCATGCGAGCAGAAGTCGATCATCGCGCCTGACATCACTCTGTCATGTCCAGTGCCTGTTTTCGAGCTGTTCGGTGCTCGCTCTGTCCACTGCTTCAAACTCGCATCACTGTGGAACTGTCTGCTGCACATGAGTTGCTATTGCGCGATAGAAAATCCTCTCGAAGGCCGATTATCCTCCCCGTTCAAACTCCGTAAGTTGCTTCTTGAATTTCTTATTCGTCGTGGAGGCATACTCAGGTCAAACGTTTGCCACTAACAAATAATCATAGACTTTTTCAACGTCCTGCCATAATTTTCATTTATACGCTTTCAGCATCACTCAGATATGCTGTGGCACATGCACGCGATGGCCTGAAACTTTATTAATTTGGCCAATATCCCATAATTGACATTTGGGTTGCGAATTTCATTTGATTCCTGATGATTCCTTCATGGTGTTGCATTTTCAAGAACACAGTTTATAAAGAGAAACAGTTGTAATGAATTGATGAGGTGAGGCGAGGCTTGTTGCTAGTTAAATCTAACTGATCCTTACACAAAGAATACATATATATGTGTGTGCGGGGACATGTGTAAAATAAATTAATCATCTTTCTCTTTATTCAATTATTCAATGTTAAACATTTTTCTTTCAACATATTTATTTCTTTTCACTCAGCAAGTAATATCAATGAACCCTTTTAATTGCTTAATTAACAAAATCATTTGGGGGAACCCCCTTTTTCCTCCTTGGTGTGGAATTATAAATGAATAAAATACTCCACCTTTGATGAATAAATCATAATTATTTGTTGAATATTCAACAAATAAGCATATATATATGTATACCTTGATTTGTTGGTAAAGGTATTGTTAATTTCCAGACCTGTTTTCACGGACCCTTTGGATGAAATTTCTTTTCTTCAATGTTATTTTTATGTATAATATTTATGCAGACATAAATAACAGTGCACAGTAAATTATTATGAAAATATTTAATAAATTAAATTAATACTATTTTACCACACCAAATTGTTCTCTCACTTATATATAAATATTAACATCCTAAACACTAATATAATTTCACAGTTTTAACTTTAAATTGTAATGTAAAGATGGTTGTTATTTATTTTTAACATATCATTAAAATTGCGATTTGATTTTCTTGATAATATAAATATGACTCAATTTACTGTAACTGAAATAGGATGAATTTATAAAGAGGCAAAATGAGACGTATACATAATCGTCTTAAGATATTAAGAAAATGAATGTTTTCACAAATAAACTCGTGTACTCCTGAACTGTTTCTCGTATTCCTATTTTGGAATCATTAAAATTTCAGTTTCCGGAATCTCCATGATGGTTATTTGGAGCGAGGTGAGGGGTATTGGAATTCATAATTTCAAATACATGGTCAAGGGAGAGGGCTATATTTGAACCAAGCCAGTCTTCTTACATTCCTCACTCATATCACGATAATTTTAAGCATCATCTCCATTAAAATGCAATCTCATTCTTCCTTTGGACTTGATCTAGTGAGAATGCTCAAACCTGTAGTGATTCAGTTTGAATCTTGGCTGGCTGATTTCATTATCATACCACTTCTCTGAAAAGAGATTAAAGTTTGTTGATTGAAATCATCCTGTTTTAAAAGTTTATCTATAATTCATGAAAATTATAATGCTGAAGAATGAAGGTATACAAAACTAGGAACTGTGAAATAATGCAGATTTCTTTATGCAATCAATAGAAATTTGTAGAACAATAATTATTTGTTGAGTATTATTTATTTACTAGTTTCTTCCAATTAATCTCAATTATTAATTAGCATTATTTAATTGCCAGGGTATTTTACAGTATAACTATTATCATTTGTTGATGATAGCCTTTAATGATGTGAAGTGGTTCCACAATTATTTTGAATCTTTAGTAATATCAAATATATTATAAACATAATTTGTGATGACTTCTGACTAGCTTGCCTCGTCTGGGTTGCCTAAAGAGGGTGCCATTTAATAAGTCCTAATATCACAAGAGATGGTGCCTTGTAGCCTCAAAATGGTTTTTAGAAAACATGACTCATTAGAGAGCTGTTCTGGGTCTCAGTTACTGTATTCGTGAACATGCCGTCTTCTAACTTGGCAATTTCTTTGCTCAACTTTTTGGCCGATGAGTCTCTTCTCCTTTTTGAAAATATCCAACCACCTTCAACATACGATTTTTCTGATTTAATGCATAATGATAAGTCCAGGTCCGCCGAAGGTGACAACTCGACGCCAGCAATCAAATTTTGATTTGGCAATGACTACTAATCAAACTAACTTATAAATCAATGCCAATTTGATTCGGCTACGTTTAACAGATGGCTACCCAATGGTAATACTAACAATTTACCGTAATGATTCATCTTGTCTTCTAAATACAATCACTTTGTACTACCCTCGTATTCTAATTAGAAGATCTAAATTTTAACTTGGGTTGAAACACAGACCCTATCAAAATAGTCAATTGTATCTAAATATAGATTTTATTGGCCCTCTAATAGGGGAATGCCTTCAAACAGCTAGCTTCCTCTGTCCTGTCAAGTTCTCCATCTAATAAAAATACGTTTTATTGGTATACATTTCTACCCGCCTCCAAAATTTCTTGCCACAGCGTTTATCTTATTAAATCCACTATGTAAATGCTAGTATACATCCATATATCACACTAATACTTTCTTATTGTAGTAACCTTAATAATCATCAGTTCAATTTCATCTCTTTATACCCTTGATTATATCTTATTCACCTTAATGCTTACTTAATTTGCATCATACGCTCTACTTGATTGGGAAGAATCAATGAACTTAAAAGTAAAATCAGAAAAGAAACCCTAGATGTTTGACGAACGGGAAATTCTTATGAATCATGTTATAATTTTTAAAAATACACTTACATACCATTTATCACACTATGTGAAGTATTGTATACTATTAGGTAATAAATGTAAGAAATTATGTTTCAAGTTAAGTTTCATTTACTCAATTCTCCATAAATATACCCCTTTACGAATATTGATGTTTTATCAATTTCCCTCCTCCGATTTACGACTACTTAAGACCTTTTAGGTAACTTGCACAAACAAACACATCGGGCCAAGAACTAGTCTATCGATCGTTTTTCCAAGAAGGATTTATATTTAAATCAAACATGTCTTCTTATTCCATTTTACATCTGAACACGAGACTATTAGAAACGTTAAGATACAACCACAATAAAGTGGGAATCACTATATTGTACATCCTATTGACGCGGACTGTAACTCGAATTTGATCTCGTTTCATCAACTGAAGCCCTGTGCTCATTTCCGCATGAAAGCACAACAAAACTCAGTTTTACCCACTTATGGTCTGATTTTGAAAGAGGCCAAGGAACCTAAGGGGCCGGCCTTCCCTTTGTTTGTTGGGATCTGGTACGTACCTGACGGTCACTCTCATGGTGGGATGGATTTCCGTCCTTTCGGTTTAATTTTATTTCTTTATCCATTTTTCTTCCTGTTTCTTCTTAAATCCATTTTGTTCTCCCTTTCCCTTTCCTGTAAGGTCAGTCGGCAAGCCTTGAGTTTCCAGAAAACGTATTTTCCACCCTCCTAAAATTCTTTTTCATTTGTTTCCGAGAGCAGTCGGAATAGCGAAACTGTATTTTGATTCAGCTAATAGCCTTTCTTCCATGGTCTGCAGTGTTTCGTATTGGAAAAATGGGGAGGGGAGACTCTTGGAATTAAAATGCGTTCTGAAACAGAAGCACAGTTTGAAACAGTCTAAAGCTACTTCAAAGCAATCTGATATTTTAAAAGGGGAAATGGTACGCAAAGGAAAAAGTATGAACGCTGGGAGTACCGCGCAGCCTGCATTTTATGAAAACCATGGGACGAAAGAGAGAATTTATTTATCCAGTCTCTTTTTCTTTACTGTTTCTCTATGACTATTTTATTAGAAAACGTTGAAGTTTTAAATTAATAAATAAATTTTGTGACTTGGGAGTATTCTAGCTGGTCATATGTTTGTATTAAAATGATTCTGTTTGAACTAACTTTTCACCTATATCACATTAAATTAAAATGATCCAACTGATGTAGAAATGCTATGTTTTCTGACTAGTTGAATCTTTTAGTAAAGATAATGTGATTCACCTAAAATATGTTCGTGCAAAATGTTCAATTTAATTTTTATTTATTCTTATTGTTACCACTTTAAACAGCTATTTTGTAGTTAATGAGAAATATGAACTCGTGAAGTGAAGACATTAAAATATTTTCCTAAATGGAAACAGTTGATAGTAATTTATTGGTCTTAAAGCTATAAATATTTAAAAATAGACTTATAAAGAAATAATCTTCGAAAGTTGAATGAAACATGTATACATGTATCTGGATATTTTGTTATCAATGAATGCTAAGAAAGCATCATTATTCTATAGTATTCATAAATACAAAACATGAACTTTAAAACCATTAAATTGCCTTAATTAGTAGTAAATTACCTTAATAATTAAAACACTGGATGTATTGAAATAAAGAAAATGTCTTTAATAACAGAATAACATTTTCCCCTAAAATTGCAAATGGGATATACGGGTATGTGTTGCATTTTTCAAGTATCCCAATCGGTTGAAAATCGTGGATCCAGATTCTGATCTGATATCCAACTAGATTTTAATGATGGTCTGAAGCTTTGTTAGGACTCAAAACTTGACAATCATAGTTTCGTTTGTTTTAAATCATTTTTCATTCTGAAAATTAATTAATTGAAAACATTTTTGAATGAATCAATTAGTAAAATAGTTATAACATCAACTTTCACAACTGAAATCGTTTCTTTTATTTATGCTCTATATCTGTTTTGAATACTCTATTTAATGTCATATCGATTATTATTATTTTAAAAGTGTATTTTGTTCAAAACCTCTATGAAAATATTTATTTGATAAGCTAAATAACTCTTCGTTCCTGTAATCATTATCGAAATTCTTCAAAAAGAATATTTTGAATCAGAAAATGTATTATAATATATTGAGTTAAATAATATTATAGAATAATTTATATATGTTGGAAATAATTATTAAAATTAAATTTCTGCAAGTATTATCAGTCTTGTTTCATGCCTTACAAACTTATGTGCCTTTTCAAACTGTTATTTTGTCAGATTTATTTCATTCCTAAGGGTTTGTTTTGGTTCAAGACAGAATACTTAAAATTTTTGTAGATATTTCATATGTATTATAAAATTATACTGAACTGGTCTGAGAGTTGAATTGTTTACAAAATATCAAACATCATTTTAGAATCTTCACGTTTTGTTTAGATTCAGGGATAAGAATTGAAACTGAAAATAAGAGCTCAACTCTTCAATTTCACAGGTTTTGCCCTCAATAATCCAATAACATAAATACTTCAAATACAATTATAAAAATAATATTAAGAACTTGACATTTTTATAACTTCAAAATTTATTCACAAAATCTTCAAAATTTCAACTTTTCAATGATTTTAAATAATGACTCTTGCCAAATTTACTGTCTTTTTCAGAATTGACCACTAATGTTATCAGAAAAATTGTTATATATTATATCTTTTTATTTATACTGCATCCAATAAATGCTCTTGAAGATGTGGCCTAAGAAAACTTTTAAAGTTTGAAAACTGAGTTGTTAATTTAACCAGACACTCGCACCATTATGTCTCTTATCTGTTGACCAAATTTGTTTATTTTAAACAAGGTCTTATGAGTTTTCTCTCATTGAAACTAAAATAAACCCATAAACGTTAAAATTAAAAATTATTGTATTTAAATATTATAGAATTACAATGTTTATGTAAATCGTGCACCTGAAATTTTAGCAAAATACTGCATAATACAAAATGTATTTTGGCAAAAGATATTTAACTCAGTGAAATATTATCAAAATAAAACATTTAACATTTGTTTTAACATTTCGTAAAAATGTAAACTGATTTTAAATAATATACCACATACTATAAATAATCATATTTTAATTTAGAAGGATAAAATTGATGATTTCTGCTGTATTTTCCACTTTATACAGAGAATGAAAGACATTTTATCCCTCTCCTCCTCTCATAGAATGTGAGGGCGGAAGAAATTTATTTATTCTTATTCCTTATTTTATTTATTCTTATAAGTAGTATTCTTATTCTCCCATGGAGGAGAATAAGAAAAATATTTTAAAAACAATAAAATGTTTTATTATGTAAAATATGTTTGTTATCCTGAGAAACGTACATAAATGTAAGTTTAAAAGGAATTGACTGTATCCGATAATAATTATATTATATTTGCTACATAATATTCTTACTTTCGTGCTTGAAACCTTTAAAGTAAAAATAAAATCTTTGTTCAAAATTTTATATAATTTTTGAACTAGAAGTGGGAAACGACTTCTTTCCCTTGATCAATATTAAAGAAAGTTGATGATACTGAGATGAAATAAATAATATTAAATATCTAACTATGTGAAAAGCTAGACATCTGATTGTTACTTCTTGATGATCATGACAAATCTTTAATAAGTATTTTATTAATTTTTCATTTTTGTTTTAAATATTTTAATGAAATTACATATATTGCACATTGAAACAAAAATAAGAATAATATTTCCTTTACTTACTTTGAAATGGTAATAAGAAATTCTAATGACGTATAATATGAATTTCCCAACACGAAGCTAAATAAAGAAGATTTAATTATTATCTTTAACACTGTTTCTTCAATTTAATTTTATTTATTTTGTCCTTTAGATCAACGCAATGTATAAATTATTATTTTATTGCACTCAAAATATTTCTAATATTCCTTTTAAAGCTGAAGGATATTCATGTATCATAATAAATTAATAAATTTTAAAATATTTAAATTTATTTGGAGTTATTTACTCTTCACAAAATGAATTTTCTATCATTTTAATCTATTTAACTTTAAAACTTTGTTGACTTTCTTTAGCTAATATCAATTTAATATCATAAATTCACTAAAATGTGAGGTATTTATTTAAATAATATAATACTTAAAGTAAGAGGCTATTCAGTCACTTAGGAGATAATACCAATTCTAACTCGGAACGACCACCATTGTCACATGTCCATTGTTAAACATCTCTTTCAGATGTGAACAGATGAAGCAGTTTTAATAACTAATTTCTGATAGCTGTAATAAATTCAATTTAGTTTTAATAGCTAATTTATTAGGCAATGGTGAGGGAATTTTAAAAGAAAAACATTATTATACCTTATCGAAATTACTTACTTAAGCTCCATAGTGATAAGTAATTGTACACATACACAACGAAAAGCTGTAATCGTATAACAACATTTACTCTTCTTCCATTATCACCAATAAATAATTGAACGCAGGATTAATCCTGAATTCATTCTTTCGAATATATTTCAAAGTTTTTAAAGTATCAAAGTCATGTCAAATCAAGTATTTTGTTTCAAATTTAATGCATATGAGGATTATCTTAAATTTTTACAATTTATATTTCTAATTTCTAATTAAACGAAAATATTACTTAGCTGGAACAGAAATTCTCCTTACGTTTAGCTTTTCTTTAATGCCAGATAAATATGTTTGAACTACTTGGTGATTTTATTTACTGTAATAATACCTTAATGCCTCAAAGAAAGTTGTAGCTGGAGATCTATCGCGTTTCCTTCAATCAACACATTTGGTAATTTAAATGAATTTGTTTGAATTGAATACCTCCTCCCAATAGATGAAAATTGATTTAGATTGATTAGGCTTAGTGGAGTGGAGTGAATAATTAATAAATTGTATATATAAGCAGTGAAGAATTTAATTCAGAGATATTGGAAGTTTAGTTAATAGTGAGAAAGCAGACTGGAAGTAAACGAAGGGATAGTAGATGTATTAATGTGTATAATGAGTTATCAGAAATGGAACGGCATGAGTCAGTGAATTGACCCTCATCTCAAACGCGAATAAGGACTCACACCCTAGTTCTGATCAGATAAGTAATAATTTGTGATATAAAATTTTATATTCGTTATATCTACAGATATAGTTGGCTAGGAATTAAAATGTGATTATTTTTGAATAACAAAATTACTTGATTAACATCACTGAGTGGCTTTCTGTTCTTTAGACTAACATTTATTTAAGACTATTTATATAAAATATTTATAATGGAAGGAGAAGGAAGTAATAGGGCAGGTTTCTACAAAATTAATATTAATACTAATACTAATTTAATTTCCATTATGCCCGACTGCAAACAAGGGAAATAAAGTAAATGTTCGAAAACTGACAAATGTTTTGAATCTTACAATTCCGGGATTTCGATAACAATTTGAGATATTTTCATATTTTTGCTTAACTATCTCATAGCTTTTAATGATTGGGGCTTGTTTTTCATTGCCCAGGTGTTTGTAATGATTTCTTCAATTAGAATTTGATAATTAATTTCAAACTGTAACGAAGTTTAATGCACATTGAAAACATATGGAAAATATTTTGAAACTCACGAAAATTTATTTTAGACTCGTGAAAAATTATAGTTTCTACTTATAACAAATATTGCAAAAGATGATAATTTAAGAATAAGGATGTTAAAAGATGATGTTTTAGTTTATTATGTTCTTACTAATACAAATTTATATATAATCATGAGATTTAAAAGAGACTCTGCTTTTAACATTTACTGTGGAAAAGCTAAACTATCTCAATGAATAATGTACAGCATTTGTAATAGCTAAACGTAATTGCAGCATAATTTGATGATTAGATACTCAACTCCGTTAATTTGAATACAATATTTTCTTAAGGAACATGTATTTAATAGAAAAGTGTTATATTTAAAATGATTAAGATAATATATGTTAGAGAACAAACATTTGATGAATTTTACTTATAATTACTTATCATGTCTGCAAAACAAAAATAAACATCTAGCATACAGAAACTTGTTGGTTAAAATAGATCAGATAATGGTTATTTATTACTTATGAATATATTGGTGTATTCTTTCAAATATCTTTACATAAATTATTTAATATAAGAACCGAATATCGCGATATTCTTTGAAAGATTTAAATAAAAGTCATGCCATTGAGTAAAACAATGACAAGACTCCATATGCACATTTGAATGTTGAAAAATTAATTCCACTCAAGCTTGATTCTTACACATTAATATAATGAAAGTTCATAGTTTCTTTCATTTCCTTAGCTTGCATCTTAATTTTCATGAAGCAAAATACCTAAAAGGTATATTTCAATTTAAATTTCATTAACAGAGCAATAATGTAAACTGAACGAAGTACACA
>BMAW01043383.1:715577-727829 GCA_019974015.1 Nephila pilipes | reverse complement strand
ATAAAAGTGAGAGAAAGATGAGGTGAGACTTCTGCCAGTTAAATCTAACTGATCTTTAATGTTATAGAATGGTATATCTGAAAAGTGAAGTATTCATTCTGAGGCATTTCCCTCATCCCCTATGTTTTAAGTAACCCCTGTAGCCTTGTGGTAACGGTCACAAACTCACGGCCTGCTTTGCTTCTGTCGAGTCGAGGGTTCGACTCATGAGGCCATTAACAATTATCCACATAGCGGGGATCATGCGTGTCAAATCTTTCTAGGTTCGAAGTACTCCCCTTGACGTGTTGTTGAAGTTTTTTGTTGAAAATTTGGAGAAAGAGATACTCGCTCGAGTGTCGTCCTAGTCATTTGACCAAGGTTCAAAATTTCGAAGCCTGTCTCCAGGAGGCTTCGTATTATTTCTAAATGAGACGTTAATTAATTCAAACAAACAATGAATCTATGATTCAAAATTGTCAGACCTGTAAAAAAAATTCACAAATCTTCTATAATTTGATTCTAAAGTAACATTAATCTATCTTATAATGGTTTTCGAATTCGTGAAGTGTATGAAGGAGTTAATCATTTCTTTCGGAATAAGCAAACTAAAAATGTTGTTAAAACCTTATTTACTTTTCATTTTAGGTTTAAATATCTTTGATACAATAGTGAAAAAAAGAACATAAAAGGCTATCGGATATTTGTCATCCGCTACCATATTTCTTGTTTGTTTAATGTCTTCCACTCATTCTGGCTTGAGCTATGGTCAAGATTTCTTATTAGCTGTTCCAAAAGGATTTAATTTCTACAATATTAATTCTTTTTTACGACTTTCAAAGAAAGAAAATTGCAACAGCCCACTCAAATGTATAATCTTGTTTATCTAAAATTTATCTAAAACATGATACTTTTTTGTGTATATTATTGAAAATTTTAGAGTGATTGTGTGTGCTCAGACAGTGAGCCGCCATTAGCTCCATTAGATCCCAATATTCATATATGCAAGGGTTACTGAATTATAAACAACATACAAAAATTATAAAGACGTTTATTGCTATATATTAAATTATGATTTTATTTATTGTCCCATATTTTTAAGTATAGCTTTACTTCTGAGAGCACTTAGCATTACTTTATTCATATGCATTAGTGTATACTTAGTAAAGATTAATTTTATTTTAAACCTATTTAAAGAGAGATGATTATGATTATTCTGCTAATTGCAAGAGAATTTTTAAAGAATTAGATACCAGTTTCAAAATTGTATCTATTGAAAATCTTTATTATTTTATATCAGCTTTCAAGGAAAATTTTTCTTTCTTTGATTTTATTTAAAATGAAAACCCTTGCTATGTTCATTCTCTTTACTATGATTGAGCCTGAAAGCACATCAAAAATAGGCTTAATTTGTCAACATTCAAAGCATTAGAATAGGTTTGATAAAATAACTGTAGTCTACTTGTTAAAATTTTCTGTACAGCTCCACCGCACGCGATTAAAATAATTATAAATCATTACAAAATAATGAAATCCCTTTCAGATACATGCATTAGTCAATACATATACGTGAAATATAACACGCTTTTTCATTAGGTATTATAAAAATTTAAAAATAAGAGCTTTGAATAATGTAAGTTCAGAATCCTTCCACTTAGCTGGTACAAAAAAATCAGTCCAATTATTGTTAAAATAGCATAATGTCACGTATGAAACTAAATTATATTTTTCATCTTCCTTCTTTTTGAATAATAGTATTTGATAAATACAAGCAGATTAAATAGATTTGGACATGCAAATTTCAAGCTTTTTAAGTAATCTTCCTTTAAAGTCACCGAAAATATATTTTACCTTTCCCGTTAGTTCCGAAGAATCCTGCAGCCTTTGGATTTAATATGCATGTGTCTGTTTATTATTAGTGTTTCCGCAGTCATTATTTCTAAGTTACTAAACGAAAGTTTAAATATATACTATAAAATTTTATAGAATAAACAGTCTGTATTAAATCCAATCCTTTATTTACGCTTCAATTATGAATATTTAGGGAATAGTCTCTCTCTCTGTATACTGCTTTTCCACACGCCTGAAAACCTGTTTAGATTTAATTAAGTTCGAGCTTTCTAACTCACTCGAGTTCGAGTGAATTTAACCACAAATGCGGAGAATTCGAGAGGGTTCTTCAATTCCTGACTTATTGGAATTAATCTGTATTATCCCTCATCTCCGTCAATTTGCTAAGATCACATCATAATCTTACACCAACTATCGGCTACTCACTATTAATTTCACAAATAACGTCTATTTTCAATTATCCATCACTTTTATGCGTATTTCTTTAAATCCATTCAATGCACTTCTTATGTTAATCTAGTTTGTTTAGTTTGCGTTTCATTTGATTGGAAAGAAGTTGGAAATTTAAGTGATAAATTAAAAAGTAAACTCAGATGTCAGTTCAGTGAATGTAAGCGAGTAGTCCACATTATTTGTATATTCCTTGTTTATAAGGATAAGCGATCCTTTTAAACACAGAAAGGAAGTTTTACAATTGTATAGAATTTTCTCTGAAATCATCACTGAAATTCTATTATATTGTAGATTAAACAGACATATCAAAGCTGCTTTCGCAAAATGAATTAGCACCACGTACAACCGTCTAGAGCGTCGAAATTTCCTTTATTTGCATCAACAGAAATCACAGACAAATATTTGTCCTCGAACGACCTGCTAATGGATCAAATTCATTTTCAAATTTTAGTGCTATTTTGCAAATAGCAGTTAGTGCATTATTTTTATGAGAGATCATTTTTTCAGGAAGATATATTAATTCAACCGGAAAGTTCTGTCCGTTTGTGAAGTGAAAAAACAATACATTTTTCAAACACTTAATAATAATTATTGTAAAATATAATTCAGTCATTACAAGGATTGGTTATTATAATAAGAAATTATAATAAGTTTTAGTGATGACTATAATTTTTTAAAATTATTATCAAATATAAGAGATTTTAAATAAATTTACCTTAGTTATAAAAGAGATCTTAACTGTAAGTTCTCTTTGATTATTCTAATTTTACTTATCTAATATTGTATACTACAATAACCCATTATGAAGATTTCCCTCAATATTCTATGAAATATCTTCTACGAAGTTTAACTTTAAAAACAAAATTTGTAAAACGATGAAAAAATGATTTCAACGAAAGCAGACCTAACACATATCTTCTTTGGAAAAACGTTCCAGAAAAAAGACTCAGAATTTATTTAAACTTCATTTTATGATTTGATCGGATTTTATGATTATGAGCTTTATCAAAAAGGTTCTATAAGAAAATTTGATGTATTCATAAACTTTTAATCGGGTATACCACCTCTCCCCTTAAGATTAATTAGAATTTTGCCTTCACTGTTAACGTTAAGCCCCCACCATATCTTTTTTTTTTTTTTTTTTTTCATATTTAATTCAGCATTTTACTTATGCATTAGAATTCTTATTAGAAAGGAATTCGAACGAGATTTCATGTGGGAAGTCTTAAAAATAAATTTCTCTTTTATCCCGATTTTATTTCTCCTTTATCATTTCAGAAGTTTTTCAGTTGTAGAAGAGGGAAGATAACTAAATTTTGAGGTGCATATTCCTTACATATGTGTCAATAAAGTTGAATGGATGATTGGAAAAAGGATACAGTTCTAAAAATAGGGTGAATTATTTTATCCGTAGAGCGCAATATATATATATATATATATATATATATATATATATATATATATATATATATATATATATATTTCTCATTTCATATAATAAAGCAGCAGGTTTTTCGTTATTAGGTGGAAAAGGAATAATATATATTTAGATAATATAACCATAACCATAAACCATACTTTTAGAATCTTACCCTTTTCCCAATAATCCATTCCATTATATTATAAACTTTAGAAAATAAACCAATACTGTAAACTTAATTTTAAGTTATGTAAAAGCGAATTGTAATCTAAATGAGTACACATATAATTCAACTGGTAGAAATATTTAATTTAACAGCATTTTTAAAATGTATAATTCTTAGGAAGTTAAATAAAAGTTTCAACCCGTTTCCCCCTTCAACTAACACTTCGGGACTTTGAATAGTGTTGTTTGAATTGAATATTTCTCCCAGTGGATTAAACGTGACTTATGTTGATTAGATTAGAATTATATACATGTAAAGAATAGATTTGATAAATTATATTTAAAAGTTGCGAAAAATTTAATACGAAGTTTGTTAGTCTTGGAGTGAGGGAGTGAATGGAAGTTATAAAGGAAGAATAGAGAACGTATTAATAAGTATAAGTAGTGATCAGATCACAGCCAGGAAGGAACTACATAGAATCAGTAAAATGAACCCTCATCTCTAAATACGCAAAGATCTCGAACCTGATTTGTTCGGTAAGATAAGTAACATTTATAATACTAATTTTAAGAATGAGAGACACGCACGAATAGGGATTCTTACTTCATGTATAGTAGATGGAGATCAACTTTTTAATATTCATAGAACTGAATAAAATAAGTTGGTTATCATCATTGTATGACTTTTTATTCATCTGAGCATTGATTCGAGACTTTTTTTAAAAATTAGGAATTGTAATGGAAAGTGAAGGAAATAATTCCGGGACATTACAAAATTAATAAAATGCAATATTCCTGGATTCCAGTTATTAGATTTTCCATTGAATTCAAATTCAGTGACTTTTGAGACATTTTGCAACAATTGTTATGAAAGTACTAATAGTTTCTACAAATTTAAACCTAGTCTACAAGTATTACGTGGAAAACATTTGGCAATAATTGTAATATTAATAATTAGCTTTCGCATACTCATTTACTGATAGCAGATTTTCGGAAATAGTGCATTTTATTTGATGAGTAAAAATAAAAGCACTCTTATTCCAGAAACACACTGCGCTCGATTAAATCTGGTCTACAAGTATTACGTGGAAAACATTTGGCAATAATTGTAATATCAATAATTAGCTTTCGCATTCTCATTTACTGATAATGGATTTTCGGAAATAGTGTATTTTATTTGATGAGTAAAAATATAAGCACTGTTATTCCAGAAACACACTGCGCTCGATTAAATTACGACAAGAATATTTTCCTGGAAATTAGTTCAGAGATATCTGAAAGTTTTGGTGAGTATTTTCTGCAATATTAAAAAAATTCTAGTGCTATGACATGTCTGGAAATGGAGCATTTCATTTGAATTTCAGCAAATTACTCTCAGAATTAACTATCAAAAACAAAGATAAATTCTGCGTATTTTAAAATTTCCTAGAATGAAATCCAAACAGCAGTTATTCGAAAGCAGATTGAATCTTAATAAAATTAATTTAAGGGTTCTCAGAACACTTGAACTTCAAAATTTTCGATGCTTTGAAAAAATTATCTTCGATCTCCATTTGTTCTGAACATTTTGATGCCAAATGCTTAATGATACTACCAAAACTTCCAGACTTAACGAGAAAAAATTTAACCACGATTAACATTTTTCTTCTTCTTGTTAACTTCCTTTTTCTCATAACAAAATTTTTTAGCTTGAGCGCAGGATTTCTCTGAAATTAATTATCATATTATTCTGAAATTTCATACACATATTCAAAATATATATGTTTCGCTATAACTTATACACACACACATAATTTTTTTTAAAGTATTAACAGAAATTATTTTACAGGAATTTAAATTTGAATTTTTTTTTCTTAAAGGGAGCTTAATAATTTGCATATTAATTGTGTTAAATTTTTTCCTCTTATTTTTTTAAAAGGTATACATAACTCTGTAACTGAACATTTTAAAATACATATCGTTATTTTTGTAAATTTTGATCAATGTCCTTAATAATGCTGCAAGCAATAAAATATCGATTTTCGTAATTTTGAAAAAGTGTCTAGTTTATATTTCTTTATAACTTTTTAAGATTTCTTCAAAATTATGTATGATTATGATAATGTCAGTGCATATGAATGTTGTATGGTAAAAGTTTCAAACTTCGTCTTTTTTTTTTTTTTTTTTTTTTTTTAAAATTTTTTTTTTTTTTTTTTTTTTTTTTTTGGTAAATTGTGTTAATTTGATAAATGAAGTGTTTTCACATACATAGATTATTTGTAAAAATTTCTGAGACCTTTTAAGTCATTATAAAATTATTATAAATCAAAGGAATACATTAGAAATTTAAATTTAAGGACTTTATTTGTCTAAATTAGAAGTTAATAAAGCTGATTCCTAGCATTTCTATGATTCCAACAATAGCTTAAGGGGTATTGTGTGCCCTGAATGTTTGTTAATTTATGCTTGTTATGCAACATGAATATGTTCTGTTACATGTTATGTTCTTTTATCTTCTGCACATGAATTTTTCTTTAGATATTTTGATTTGGGGGAAAACTTAAATCATAAACTTATTGTATTACATATATATCCAAAATTCAAATTATAATAACAAAGGAATAAACATAAAGTGTTCACACTTTAATCGAATCGAAAGTCTCTGAGACATATTAAATTGGATTTAATACAACGGTTCTAACACTTTTGTTAAGTATTCTTTCATTCAAAGTGATCCAAAATATTTCTCTGGTATTTTGAATCTATGTCACTAAATATTAAGAAAATAAAGGTATTTTTACATCAAGAACTAAGCGCAAAAACTTTGATTTCTTATTACAATGTCGTTGGTAAAATGTTAATCATTGGGTGTTTTTCCCCAGGCTGCATTTTAAATACTGATTTTGTAAAGGTTATTTTATAATAACCTTTAAAAACCTCTTCTCTTCTTTATGAACCTCTTATCTGTCAATTGAAATGGTATTTCTCTTTGCTCTTGTGTAGTTTCCTGACTGCTTTAAAAATTTCAATAATTGTTACCTAACTTAGGATAAGTAATGTATACCTAGTTATGTAGTAGGTGCAAGTCTTTACTGCATTTTGGAGCATGTTATCGAAGTTTAATGTAAAACACGGATTTATCTGTAAAACATGTTTTGCTGCATGAGGAGCAGGGAGAATGAGAAACAAACAAATTTCGCTTTTGAAAATAGAAACGCATGTGTTAAATAAATATCTAAATAACTGGACCCAAAAGTCCACAAGTTAAATTAATGAAGATATGTTAAGAGCACGTTTTTTTTTTTAAACGGTGAAAAATAATGGCGCATTTTTCATAGGATATATGCCATTGTTATTTGAAAATAAATAATAGTTAAAACCTAGATTTTGGAAGAATTGTGTTTTAAGAAGTTATTCATTAAATTTTGTATCAATTGTGATTTATAAGTAATGAATTATATTTTTTGAAGAAGTATTTAGTTTGATGGAAAAAAAATCATAGATGTCAGTAAAATATTATTTTTAATAAATCGGGTTTAATTAAAAATGTGTCTCTTCTAGACATTGATTTTCCATATAGTTAAATAAGTTTTAGTCACTGGAATGGTAAACAAAGTCCACATATGGAGGAAACCTTCTTTCCTTCCACCTGCACATGCAATAATTAATAATAATTGTATATGGTATGGCATATGGATCAAAGATCTCGTCCAGATGTTTCACAGTAGTCAGAGTTCCTCCTTGGAGCTCATGCAAAACAATGTGATATCCAGAGAGATTCTAAGCCAAGCCATGATTACACCTGTCCTAGTTACCGACAAAATTTTAAGGCTACATGAATTTTGTTGATAATATAACACAAAAGTAATGAAAATTATTTAAATGAAATAAAAAGTGTATACAAGTGCAAAATTTAAATTTTACTGCATGCATAGTTGTCTGATCCTGAAAACTTTTCATTTATTTAAAAGAAATACAAAACAGGAAAAATATGTGCAACATAATTTTAAAGCTACGAATGGAAATAAGGAAAAACGATCTCAATACTTCATTGAACTACCGTTATTCATGATTACCTGAAATAAATGATTTTCCATTGAGTCAACCAGTTTCTGAAATAAGTTTCCAGATATGTTATTCCACTCATACTTAAAATCAACGTTTTTAGTTGGGGAACTCTATGGTACTACTGACTATTACTGTAAATGCTTCAAATCGAACTTCCCCATGAATTCTCTGTAGGGTTTAGATCAGGTCATGGTGCTGAGAAAATCCAATGTAAATGCTTCGTTCTCTACAAACCACACAGCTGTTAAGTTAGAATGATGTATAGAATTTAGTGTGTGCGTGCGTGCATGTATGGTGGTGGAGTGTCTATAGAGTGGTTCTAGTAGGCGTGTGGCAAATAAAACGGCTCTCAAGCAAATAAAATAAATGTATGAAATGTGGTAAGCTAAAAGTGTTTAATTTGTCCTAAAGTAATTATTTAAGTTATCAATTATAAGTCTTGAAGAAACATTCAATGTTAACCACCGATAACTTGTGATTTAGGCAGTACACGCTCGCTAAGCAGTTTTCGATAATGAAAAGAGTTCATTCGAATAGAATACGAAAGTATAGAATGAATAGAGTGTGAAAATAGTATCCATTTGGTCATCATATCTATAAAGTAGCCCATACCATGACAGAACCACATTCACTTTGACTTCGAGTTAAAAGATGTTTAATATCCTTTAAATAATGTCAATAGTAATTTATCCAATCAAAGTCATCCGGTTAAATTTCTATACAACTGATTCTGATAAAATTAAAGTTTTCCATTTATTAATTCAAGGCATACGATTTCGAGGAAACGAATTAAAATTTACAGCTATTATCTTCTGACAAAACATGGACTAGTATACACTTGCCCTGATTCAGACCCCATTATATGATTTACGTATGCAACATTTTTTCCCTCTCTGATTACACATTGAGATAGAATAAAATCTCTCATTGTCTTAAAATTTTATCGGTTGCTGTAATACTGTAATTTTCAACTATGTTAGATTAGTAGTATCTGATGCCTTGTTCATTCTAAACAAGCACAAGATCTGAATCATTATCTAATGTAAATTGTGACTCGTCCGAGTAGAATATAGAAGACCATTGATGTCTGATATCGGTCGATTGATTAAGAGATTAAGACATGCATAAGGGATTATTGTGAATATTGTCCTTGATTATGAAGAAGTCTGCGTACCGTAAAAGCAGATATTGCCCTCACTATTGCGGCACAATGATCTGAAACGATATAAGGTACAGTAAAGATTCATCTTCTACAGACCGAAAGATTTAGAAAGTGATTTTGCTCATGAAGTGTAACCCAAGAGGAGCTGGAACAATCGATACTGAACCTACATCTTTGAGCAGCACTACGAGACACATTAGGACATCTAGCATCACCAGCATGTGATAATTCATTTCAATTTATCTAATTACCCACCATCATAACGAATCAGATAAACAACGTCATCTAAACATGACCAACAATTGAAGATCAATAGATATATAAAAAATGACATACAAGTTGCAAAGGGGGGGGGGATATTCGTAGACTCCTCGGTCTCTTATATAAATGTCCAATTCTGTAAAAAATAGTGGTTGTATAACTGTTCCATACAGTTTCATTCAAGTTTTACTTGTAATCATTCATATTAACCATGTTTTTTATATTTATTTAATTTTTATTGCTGAATGTCAAAAAATAGGTTATACCTAAATTTTCACAGGTTAATTTTATTTAATCTCGATAAAATAAATTAAAGATATTCAACAAAATTATGGAAACTCTTGAAATATGCATTATTTTTTTATTACTATGGTGGTTGTTATACCATGAGCATTACGGAAAGCAACAATTCAACTTGTATTGATTATTCATTAACGTCACACTTAAAAGCAACACGACGGATATTTCAACGGATTTCGTAATTTTGAGCCTCGATCACGTTACGAGGACAAGCTGACATCCCTAGAGAATGAGGTATCATCACACTTCCACATCATTTCAACTTGAGGACTTTGAGATATGAAAGATCTAATGTGCCTCAGTTTTGCTCCTCGTCTGTCTGAGTGGAATCAATTATCGACCTCACGACTCAATGGAAACAAAGCTCACATCCGTGAACAATCGGCTACCTCAGCTGCCAATTCAACATGGAGTAGTACAAAATAAATCTCTCATCAAATTGTGGTACTTTATGTTATTCCTCCTGTAAAATATAATCCCAATTTAGATAATGATGAAGATGGAGGAAATCGTCCTCTCATTTGTAGCTCATTATATTCCAATAAAGGTTCAACAATGTTAAGGTCAGATGACTGTGGTAACTGTTTTACTTCTTCCTCATGTTCATTAAATATCCCTGTGATGTGCTTTACTGTATGAATGCAAGCATTATCAGACTGAAACAAGAGACAGCCAACAGGGAAGCTTGTCTGTGCCATTGGAGGAATGTAATCCTAGAGTACATTCAAATAGGTCTGAATTGTTACCGGATCCATTAGAATGATCACTGATCCTAAAAAATGGCAAGAAATAGCACCGCGTACAATTAGAAATATAATTCCACGTTTTAAAGATAGAACCAAGCTATCAGGAAGAAATACTTATGAGAGGCGTTGCTAATCGTAAACTCTTCTTGTAGAGGGAAACAATGAAAATATATTCGTCAGACCAAATTTTATTATTTCTCTAGTCAAGATTTCAATTTTGTTGCTGTATTAAACAATGTATTCCTTGCGTTTTTTTTTTTTTTTTTTTTTTTTTTTTTTGCAAAAATTGTAATAATAAGGGACTTGCGTTTTGAAACTATAAAAATGTAATCTGATGAGCTCCTGACAATCTGTTCTGCTTCAAATTAGATCTTCTCGACTGATGTTTAAATCCGCTGTTTTTTGGTACTTGATGTTTTCGACGACTATATTATGTCATTTATCACTTATCCCTGTCGCAGTACTTACTTTTCTTTCCTCAGTTTTCCATTTTAGAAATATCACATCATTATTTTTGATACTTAACTATAATTTTATATACAGTTTCTCTTGCTACATTTCCAATTTCGGCAGTTTTAGACAATGCAGCCCTTACTGGGCGAGCTCCGATAATCATGCTTTGTGCAAATCTCTGAGTATGACATTTCAAAATACATTTACACAACTGGTATCAAATCTCTAGCTGTACTATTTACATTCTATAGGTAGGTATATTTTTACCCCAATATAGTAAAACAGCAAACGACTGCGCCTATGCTCCCTATTTATTTGTATAAGATCACCTTCTACTTTTGTATATGTTTTCGTTATTTTATCTACCATTTTTATGTTACTTTTTATACTATTAAATTATCTTGCATGAAGTAATAAGAGGTGAATATATGTTAAATATGAATATTTTTAAAAAAATTGCGAATTTCAGGATTACCTGATTACCAAAGCCTTATTTGAAAAAACAATATCAAAGCGCGTATAATATTAATCTAAGATGCATATAACTTTCAGATTCAAAAGAATGAAAAAGCTAATGTTTATAATTTGTGAGGTGTGTATTGTGTTTTATGTGTACTATATATATATATATATATATATATATATATATATATATATATATATATATATATATATATATATAACAGGTCGATTGAAAAGTCCCCGGCCTTCCATAGTAAAACATATTTTTTTTATATACATATGTAAGCAGCACTTTCTTTTTCTTCAAATGCGGCCGTTTTTCGGCGATTTCGTCCTTCAAACGGTCCAATAACGCTATGTAATAGTCGCTGTTGAAGGTCCTTCCTTTTTCAAGGTATTCAAGGAAAATTATTCCATACGCATCCCAAAATACAGACGCCATAACCTTGCCAGCCGACTGTTGCGTTTTCCCACGCTTTGGAGCGGGTTCATCGTGTGCAGTCCACTCGGATGACTGTCGATTGGACTTCGGAGTGAAATGATGGAGCCATGTTTCATCCATTGTCACATATCGACGCAAAAACTCGGGTTTATTACGCTTGATCATCTTCAAACACTGCTCCGAATCATCAACTCGTCGTTGTTTTTGGTCAAAAGTGAGCTCACCCACTTTGCACAGAGCTTTCTCATACCCAAATATTCGTGAATGATATGATGTACACGTTCAGCTGATATCTTTAGAGTGTCTGCTATTTCATTCAATTTCAATTGACGGTCATTCAAAATCATTTTGTGGATTTTTTTAATGTTTTCGTCGGTAACAACCTCTTTTGGGCGTCCACTGCGTTCACCGTCTTCGGTGCTCATTTCACCACGTCTAAACTTAGCATACCAATCCTTGATGGTTGATTTTCCTGCGGCAGTGTCCGGAAACTCGGCATCAAGCCAAGTTT
>BMAW01043383.1:682554-708748 GCA_019974015.1 Nephila pilipes | reverse complement strand
AGATAGCCAGCCCTATATATATATGTATATATATATACTCTTTCTCCTCTATATATACTCTTTCTCTATATATATCGTTCTATCAAAATTCATTGTTTCATGTATACATTTCAGAAGCTAAATTCAATATTTTTATGCTAAAATAAAAATTCCGATACATAAAAGTCTCTCCATCTAAAAGTAAAATCCATCATTTTCTAGATAATTCTTGTATTATTTTAAATAATAAAATACTATTATTAATATTTCAGCGAAACTTATTTGTGAAGTGTTTTAATATGGAATTATAGCTTAGAAGAAAATACCTGTCCACTATCTTTATATGGATGTTAAGAATTTCACCCGATGTGCACATAAAATATAATAAAAGTTATTTAAGTTTGAGTAGTGTCAAATATGATTAAGGCTATATTGAAAATAAATCTCTGAATCCATGAAAATGTATTCAGATTGTAGAAATTGTAGAATGTTTATTTTAGAAATTCCAAATTTTATTCAAGCCTTAAATTAACAAAGTTTGATTTTGTCTTGATTTACATCCTCACATTAAAGTATTAAGTAAATTTTACCCTTACATATTCATCAGTATGCTAAGTATTGGGCTAAAATCTTCAAATTACAGACTTCAATGCATCAATATTGAGGATCCTGAATTTCAAAGCTCACGATGCTACAATTTCGAGTAAATTCGTAGAGATAGTTCTATCAAAGATTCAACATGCTAATGTAGTTGAGGCTACACATTAAGGGAACTTGCATTAAATCGACCAAATGGGAGTATGGAAACTAGTAGTGCTGGTAGGTATCATCATCGTGATCTGAGATCAGCATTCCTTCAATTTAACTTAGACATCTTTAAGTCTAAATAATCCACAATCTTAAAGTATTCCTATTGAAATCTTGAGTAGAAATACAACTTTATTATCTATCAAAGAATATGCAAATCTGCTCTCTTAAATCCTCTTAACTCCAGTAATCCTAATTTATGTTCAAATAAAAGTCACAGCTTCACTAATAATTCTTTCCCAATTCAGCACTTCCGATGAGCAGATTTGG
Organism: Nephila pilipes; assembly: GCA_019974015.1. Classification (NCBI taxonomy): domain Eukaryota; kingdom Metazoa; phylum Arthropoda; class Arachnida; order Araneae; family Nephilidae; genus Nephila; species Nephila pilipes. The sequence continues at coordinate 707,692 of BMAW01043383.1, read as the reverse complement.
TACCTTGTTCTGACTCAGAGCCCTTTCAAAATTGATACATAAAACGGATTAATTAGATGTCTTCATTTCCCAATCTATAATATCAAGCTTCGTTATATATTCTTTCTTCATCCAACATTTTCTCAATTTTCCATATATATATACACTATTATAATTCATTTCTTTTTCATCTAATTACCTAATCACTTTTCAACTATTGTTCAAGTTTAGTATTTATCAAATACAAAGATCAATTCAAGATTAGGTGTGAAGAGAATACTGAAATAACGTTAGCTTTATTCTAGAGGTTCAGTATTGCAGATTTGTTGCCAAATCTCTAATCGTATCTAATAAACGTTATCTCAGATAAACAAACAACTAGATTTCTAACATACGTATAGAGACTTTTACTCTCCATTGACCTCTTAGAGAATGAATCCAGAACTGGCTCTCCCAAAGCATTGAAATGTAACTCGCTTACTAAATTGGTTACAATGCAAACAAAGCTCAACTTAGGAAAAATTGACCAGTGATGGAAAAAATATTGTTGGAGAAACTTTAGTCAATCTTTAAATTGTTCCCTCTGATCTGATATCCTCTTTTTCATTTCTATATTTCTTCTAATCTCAATTTCTGAAAGGCCACCTTTTATTCCTCATTTCTACGAAGCAAATTTTCAAACGCTTTGAAGCACAACTATCAGATCTCAAGCAATTTTAACTGTTGCTGATGCATATCTTAAAGAAGCTCCAAGCCAATCTTCTGAGCTGTACTTTTTCCACTAAAAACAAATAAAGTTTTCTACAACTTTAAGATCTTAGAGCCCCATATTTTATGCAGAAAGAAAGAATTTGTACAAAGCATTGATTTTTTGGAAAAATATCTCATTAAATATAATTAAATTATCTCTACGCATTACTTCCATGTCGTAAACTAAATTTTCTTTGTACCGTAAATCCGCATTATCCGTTATAATCCTTATTAACGCCCTCACGTAGAAGGAAACATAAGTTAGTATTTGGCAACTGGATCTTGCAATTTTAACCTTGATCATTGACAGGAAGACATCTGAGCTGGTAACTCTCTTCAATTTCTGTGTGTAATAACTTCAAGTTTTCATAAGTAAATTCATTTGATATAATTTTCAAAAAACAAATGTCCTTTAAATTAAGAAAGAATTAACTAAACTGCAATAAATTAGCAAAATATATCTTTTCTATTTTTAAACTGATGTGTGGGAACTTAAGGTTCAAAGTTTGATAGCGCCTTTATATTTAATTTTTCATGTTTATTCCATATCATAAATAACTTTACACTATCTATAACTATTTTACTTACAGATGTTGTTGCTTATACAAACACATTTCAGAATTATCAACAAGAACCAATAAATTTACATTGTCTTTTATTTTAATTAAATATCGAAATTGATATATTAATATCGTTTTCCAAATTCAGATTCGCCAAAATTAATTAATTCCCTTTTAAACGGAAATATTTAGATTTCAAAACTGTCATTATGGAATTTTAAATGTTATGTTAATTGTATGTGATAAAAGTAAAAATATTTTCTTTTAACATACACTCCTGACAATCCAAAATGTGCGACCAAAATGGACAAAAGATGTGAAACACAAATTTATTAGAGAGATTACATGCAGAAAAAGGTGAAATAATTGAAAATACAGCCTTCTGTGAGGTGAGGAAGATGATGGAATCAGAAATGACTGTTGCTGCGACAACTGGCATTAACCTTTGCTACATACCTCGGCATTGAATGAAAGAGGCTTTGGATGTCTTGCTGGCGTTTAGTAACCTATACTGCCTCCCCACGTCGCAAAGTTGATCTGGTATAGCAGTGGTTGGTGCATGTTGGGCCTGTCATTCTAAAATCATCGACAGACGATAGATCGGGAGAACAGAAAAGGGGAAGACAGCAATGCAATTTATTCTATAGTGAGCAGATATCCAATTTTCTGACTTTTAAAGAAGCTTTCATCCAATAAAAGTATACCCTGTAATTCAGCTTCCCCCTTCCGAAAGATCTCAAAGCAAAAAGTAAACAAAAAAGTAATTCTTAAGACTCTCCAGACATATAGTTTTTAGATTTTAATACCTAAAAATAATTTTAGGCTTTTTTTCGCTGTTATTATTTTCATTCATCAAGCGTGAGCAATGCTTTACATGTGAAGGTGGTTCAAAACATATACGTGATAGTAATGGGAAATGGCAGAGAGTTAATTCACTGTAGTAATTACCCAGTGATCTTTTCTTTTTTACTTTCTCTAAGTACATGAGTATGACACCCTTGCATCCCAAATATTCATCGTCATGACTTTTTTGACCAATGAGCCCATCTTCGCTTTGTTTAAAGCAGATTCATCGGAAGTAACTGATTGCTTTGATTATTGCTTGGTTTCTAGTGATGAATCCAGGTTTCATCAACGGCGAAAATTCGACGCAAATTAATGACTATTCCACACAAATGCAATCAAATTTTTATTTCACAGTAAACGACTGCCAACAATCAAATTTGTTTTGTGCTGCAATTTAATAGATGGCAGCCCAAAATGATAACATTTAATTAACCTTATCAATATCAAAAACCGATACTTTTTTAGTAATTCTCGTATTATAGCAGCATTATTGATGAAAATTGAAATAATCTAGTCTTCTGATAGCAGCCTATTTTATTAAACATCTATTTATCTTTTGGCATTTCAATTTTTTAAATAAACTCAAAAAAATTGTAATGAAATTTTATTTTAAACATCTGTTAATTTTTTTCCGAAGTCAAAAACAGATTATTCACCATCTCATTTGTCAAACTTCTGTTGTTTTTTTTTAAAAAATTAACAGAAGTTAACAAACTTTGCATCTTGTAATTAGAGAAAATTCGAGTTGGAAGTTTGCCCTCTATTCTCTTTCTAGACACATAACTAGGGAGTATTATGATTCAGAGAAATATAGAAAAGAAATATCAAGATTAAATAATTGTGATTAATTAAATGGGGGAATGACAACACTAGGAAAAAAATCTCAAACCATTTAGTAGGTTAAATCTGTTATAAAATCATATTCCCTAAATACTTATTGATGAAAAACTATGATAACAATAATGAAAAGCTCATTTCAAAATATTAGAGGTAAATTTTTTCTCAAACTGTTATGCAAAATAATTTCTATATCCTTTCAGTATAAGTTACTTAGAAATTTAACTTTATATACAAATATGATTTTTAATAATTTCTAAGAAAAGATTTAACTACCGAAAAATTTAATGTAATAAAAATGTATTACTTCTATTTTCACTTATTATTGATAAAACAAAATTCTTGGTCTGCTGATGGTTCTGAAAGAGGTATTTAATGATTGTGTATACCATTAATCCTCACACACATATGCACATAGATAATATATTTAGAAATTATTTCATGTAAGATATATGATGGGATTCAGCAAAGAATTCCTGAAATAAAAGCAAGTAAATACTCTAAACTTCTCTTATGAGGCAGCTATTAAAAAACCCACAAAAGATAAATTTCTTGCGAAAATTCTTGCTGCTGTTACAATTCTTTGAGAAATAAAATGTATCTTTAAGAATATTAGACACTCTCTCTCTCTCTCAATGCATTAATGTCAGTAATAAGTTTTAATTTTGATATTGTTATTTTATGTACGAATTATAAAATTAAATGAATAATTTTTATTATTTATCATCAACACACGATTTTCATCTAAACGCAAAAATTATGGATACATATTAATTGCATTTAAAATGATCCTATTCAATAAAGGTTATAAATTGATAATATATACCCACTTCTATCGAATCCCCTTCAAATGCAGACTGACATTTTTTTTACATTTATAAAGATGATACTTAGTAAAGAAAATGATTTTCTCTTTGAAAAACGTTCAACCACTATTGATCCATAAGCATTTAACAATCAAATCATAATTTATTCAGTTGTAATATTGCAGCTCGCCAGTGCATATATTAACACTAGAACGACCAGAAGTCATTTGGTCGCAAAGCTACTTTGAGAAGTAATTATTCTTAAGCCATTCATGATACGTCAATGAAATTTCACAGCTTTAATTATAATTTTGAGGTTTAACTATATTTTTGACATCACCTATTTCTTATATATTTTATAACAAGCGCATAAATTAGTGATCTACTTAGAACGACAGTAGCGGTTAGAGAGACAGTCATAAAGATTTGAGCCACTCTCTGTAGAAATACTCCTTTTCTTTCTCTTCTGTTTATCATTTTTACTCCATTCGCACACGCACTTGTTTACAGTACCATTGAAGATAATGAGTCAGGAACATTGTTTCAAGCAGTGTTATTGCTGACAGTTATTTTTTCAATGTCTTCTTCAAAAGGACTGAATATTGACGAGTGTTCAAATATTTTCATCAACTCATTGAAAAATGAGGCTATGATGATGAAAATAGTGATACAGAATTCTAAATCCCTTCTAAACGCAAAATTCTTGAGCAAAGTTCGATCTTCTCAGATGAAATGGACGATAAAAATACCGTGCAGCCTATTGCTGGCTTTTCAGACTTCTTCACGCTCATGGCTAATTCCTGATGAAAGTGCTATTGCGTCTTAAAGATATGTTTCAAACGAATTGAAAAAAAAACAAGATCTATTCTGCCTACTAAGAAAAGTATTGAAGGAAATGCAGCTTCATTTTGGCGAATGCTGTTTTCCGAGTCTATAATGAAGCTTATTCAAAAATGTAGGATTAAAGAGACTAGACGCCAATTAAAATGGGATTCATGGGGCATTTCCTTGGAAGAATTGGTTTATTTTATGCGCTAGTTTAAGAAAGAGGGAAAATGTTCTGTTTTATATTTATGGTCAAAACAGTGAAATTCTCCAGTATCCTCAGTAAAAAAGCACGAAACAGTTTCAAAGAAATTCGAAGGCTCCTGTGGTTTGATTATAAATCGACTCGTTCGATTCAGCTTAAAAAGGACAAATTTGCCCTCGCTTATGAAATATAATTGTTTTTTTTTTTTATTTTCGGGAAATTCTCAATTGTTCTTTATAGCGAGTGAAACTATAAAAATTGATGAACTGTTGCTATGTGGTACACGTTGCAAATTTATACAGTATATGGCAAATCAGCCTGATAGATTTGGCTAATTGCTGATGTGTTGAGACCAGATATTTCTTTAACGGTTTTATGTATCTAGGAAAGGATGAAGGGGTTGGGACAGAAGTGAGCAACTTGGTGAATATATCGTTATGAAAGTAATGAATTCGTTTTTATTTAAAGAGAAAAATATCACAACGGCCAATGGTTATACATCTTGGAAACTTTAAGACTCTTCATTGGTAAAAGAGAAGTCTGTTATTAACACAACGTGTCTAAATGGGAGAGAGCTTCCACTGATTTGCAAAGATACAGTTCCCAAACGATTATAATCGAAAGATATAGCGAAAGAGGTCAAAACTCTTTTACTATTTACCGATGTAAGCAAAAAACAAAACCTACTTCTTAAACACTGTACATAATAGCTTTAAGGTAGCTGATATCCCCAAAAGGCTCTCAGAAAAGATAGCTTTTTACAATTGTCTAGATATTGAGATTATAAATTCCTTGATTTTATTTAAAGCATTTAACTCTTATCTTATTAACCTTATCAACGAAACGAGGTTGTCACACTGTTCGTCAAATAAATGACTTGCATGTGCCTTCGTGGCTCTTCTAAAACCACAAGTAATAAACGACGTCAGTGTTCGTGTGATGCCGTTACAAAATCAAATAAGTATGCTCCTCACATGTTAAGCCAATTTGTGAAAAATATCACAGTAACAGTGCAATAAACACTTCTGTTGCAAATCATGTGTTTAAGACAACAATGAGAAATAAGTGCTCGATAAGAATGCAACGTTCTTTTTTTTTTTTTTTTTTCTGAAAAAAATTTATTTTATGAAACACAAAATGTCACTGTTAAAATATTGCATTCATTTTACATTGTATAAAGTAAACTATTTTAATTTTTTATAATGATTTAAAGTCAAACATTTACTCTCGATTTCTAATTGCAGTCAAAATAACCGCTTACGGTCATTCTGAGTGGTTAAAAAAGTCGCTCTTTTCAGTGTTAATTAACCGTTTCAAAGTTCCTTGGGGGGGAGCATATTTTGTAGAGCTTGTTTTTATTGTAGAATATCAACATTAGTTTAGTTTTTATTAGCGTTGCACTAGAAGCAACACGAGGGCTATTGGTGACGGGCCTCGTAATTTTGAACCTTGGTCAAGTAAGGAGGAGGACACCTGAGCTGGCACCCCCTCTCCTAACTTCCATACCACGCCACGGGAGGAGGATATAAACATACATATTACATTAGTATATTATTAGGAAGGATATTTACATAAATGAAAAAACGACAAACACTTTATTTGTAACCTTGTCAATTATCCACGAGTCTTCTCTTAGTTTCTATTTGCATGTATACGTAGCAGCTCATTTATCAGATGTATTTACTTCTACTTAAAACTTTTATAATATAAAATTACATTTGGTTTCTTTTCTTTCTCATCTAAAATTCTGACTTCATAATGCGTAGTTAAAAAGAGAAATATAGATTAATTCATTTTTAGGTATATATGAAACAAGAGTCATATTCGATTGAAAACCAAACATTGAAGGAAATATTTTACTATAACATGACATTACAGACCATTCAATTCTAAGTATATTTCTATGTGAATTTCTATTCATATTATTGGTATGCGTTGATTAGACCCAGTCAGGTAAGAATATCATTTTCTCTTCCCCCCCCCCCTTTATTTTGTCAAGAAAAAAAAATAATTTTACAGGTCCTGAAAAAATTCTTAAGTAAGAAATTTATCTATAAGAGGAATACTTAAAAAAATAAGATGTCAGAATTAAATCCCACGGGAGCTATCATGAAAAAAATTACACAAACAGATCGATTAGACCCATTAAGGGAGGAAGGCAAAGTAATTGATTGTTGAACGCTTTAAAAATAACAGATCGATATTAATAGTGTACCTACATAAAATATCGACTAACACCTGAAAATAACAAGCAGTCTCAAGTGTTGGATGCCCTTGAGACGGATTGCGTTAGATTCATATTATTTTTTGGTAGAGGCAAGCATTTTGAGGAAATTCAACTTTTTAAGTCCTCCAAAGAAGCATCGAATTTCTTCTCTTTCATCCTAATGTAGTCTGGTTTTTTCTCTAAAATTTGCTTTAAAACGACGTATTTGGTACAACGAATACATGATGCCAATTTTCTTAAAAAAAGATTAGATATTCAGGAACCTTTTCTAACATTCAAGATATATGATATATTTTAATACTCGTAAGTAAATTTAAGAGAAAAAACAAAATGATTCTTTCAAATCATTTTGAGACATTTGCTAATTGTGAAAAATATTGTATTGGAATTTGAAAGTCTCAAGTGAAAAATTTTCAGACTATCCAATTCAAAGTGAAAAGAATATATATATATATATATATATATATATATATATATATATATATAAAGAGACAGAGAGAGTTTTTTTCCTTTTCCTAATTTTATCTCTATGTTTGTATTCAACTTTATAAGATTCATTTTACAAGGAGAAAAGATATTGTATGCAATGTGTTGCGGAGAATCAGATTTTACCATCAAAGGGACTCTTTTCTTTGCAGTACATTAAATAAAGTTTGTTTTAACGCATTGTATGTGGAAATGTTTCGTAAACGTAACTTAAAACCATAAATGTACGTTTCCCATATGTAATGTTTTAATTTAATTTATCATATTATTTAATCTTTTACAAAAAAAAAGCCCCTTTGTTGGTTATAACAATGGCAAATCAATATCAAAATCATTTCACCCCAAAACATTTCAAAAAGGAAGACAATTTTTTTTAAAAAAAAGTAGTTCTAGACTCTTGGGGCAAAAATAGCATTGATGTCTTAAAATTCTGAATAATTTTATTTATTTTCAGTCTCTCTCATTTCATTATTACCGATTTCATACGACTCAAGTTAATACATTAATCTATTGGTACATAAAATACTTAATGTTTATATATGTTTTATTTGAATCCAATAAAAAAATTTAGGATAAATTTATTATGTTATTTTTTTGAAATTTAAGTTCATTAATGGTGAAACCAAACATCAAAAATATACAAAAAAAAAAAAAAAATATAAGGAAAAATATAACATTTTGTTGTAAACTAAAATATTAGTTCCTTTGTGTGTGAGGTGGCTAAAAACTTCCTAGGTTTCTATTTTCTTATTTTTTATGTCATGCAATTTCAAAGGCTTTGATGTTTCTTTGTTATAAGTGTTGAGATTATAATTTTTTCAAGGCTATAACTAGAATAACTAGGCTGTAATCCTTGGTATCGTTAACAAATGAATCGGTAATATTTATTCACAATGCTTCTAATTAGCATCATAAATTACTTGAAAAAATGCGGGAAATAGTATATTGAAAATAATGAAGAAGCTTACTCATAAAAAAACTAAAAAAATATAAGTTGTTATTATAAAAACAATTATAAAATTTCACCAATGAACAGAAGGGTTGGATAGTGGACAAATTATAGAACACTACTCATAAGTAGGTGATTCGCAATTTGTGTTAGACCTCTTAATTTTGAGCCTAGGTCAAGTGACGAGGACGATATCTGAGCTGTTACCATTATCTCCACTCCCACGCCAAAGAGAAGGACTTGGAGCCTGACAGATTTAAAGAGCATCAATCTGATTACATGGGGTCTTTAGTGGAATCAGGACTCAAACCCATGAATAAACGGAATAAACTTTGGCCGTGAGCTCGTGATCTGTACATTTCAGTTACAGCTGTCATTACCACTGCTTACAAACGGCAAAGTAAAAACTGTAATAATACAGGAGACAAAAGAGACCATACATAAAATTGTAGTTGGCTCGTAAAAAGTTTCCAATAGTATTTTTAAAAGATGTAAGATGGCAAAAAATGGGTATTATTAAAATATGTTATCTTAATCATAAAAAATCACTGCTAGAAACTAAGTAAGGAACAGCGTGCCAAACTTTGGGAACTTAGTACCGTGCTTTTGGATCCTCTTTTGAGCATCCGTATCAGAATCATTTATTTCTTTAAATTGTAGAGTGAATAATTATTAGATTTTATCTAAAAGAACCAAAATAATTCTAGTTGTGAGAGTGGAGATCTTCTCTATATACCATTCGTTGAAACATGGCATTTATATCCCTAGCTTTCAGTGAGTATTGCCAAAATATTTTGATGCATTCTAGAACCACATTTGATTTCAGCCGCAAAATTATCTGAGCGGGAGTTGATGGAATGTAGCTTCTTTCTCGTCTTTTTCCAAGTCCACGAATGGGTAGAGTAACCAAAGAGAGTTTAATATTTTCCTATCAAATAGCTGGATCGGTTACTTTCATATACTAATATCTTCTATTGGATAAATATATTCAGCCTATGTGTTAATCCCCTTTGTCATTTATGCGTTTCTATGTACTTAAACAATTTGAAAATAAAATTTTGTAATATTTTTATTCTTTCTAATATAAGGAATATGTAATTTAAAAAACTTTTTATTTTTATTGCTAAAATATATAACAGTTGGTGCAGTTTTTATATTCTTTGATTCAAAATAGTTTTATCCTTTTTAAATTTTTAAACGTAGCTTAAATTTTATGCATTTATAACTTATACTAAAATATTTTCTTACAGATTCTGTTCTCTCTATTTACTCAAAGTCTTGCCTTGCATCAAAAATTTATGTTAACTTAAAGAGGATTGGATTGTAGATTAGCTGAGCTTGATTTCAGAGTTAAAAGGATGTCTTCTTTAGCTATGTTCTGATTCGTAAAAGACAAAACCCGAGCCAAGTTTGAAATTCAAATTTTTTTTAACAAAATGGAACATTTTCAGATTACTGTACAAAAAATTATAAAAATGAAAAATAAAAACCTCTTTGAAGTCGAACTCTTAGCTTTTCACAATATTCGATCAATAAAGATAAACAATCTTACAAGAATTCTTCTTAAAAAACTTAAGAATGCATAGCTCTGATTGTCTGATCTTATACTTGATACACATGGCGCCATTAAAAACCTGAATCTGACAGATCTTTCAGATTATGACAGAATTTCTAATGACACAGAACTTTAATCAAACCTCCAACAAATATTCAATATTTATTATTTAATAATTATCATGAAAGGTTGTATTTTCACAAGCAAAATATGAAGATCAAATAGCATATTTCCCTGGAATAGTGATATATATATATATATCTTAACATGAAAAATTAATACAATATCTTAATATCTCATTATTTAGCTTTGCTTTAGAGTGGATGTTTAGTTACTAATTCAATATAAATTTTTAACCTGTTAATACGTAGTAGTTTATATCTGTTTGGTAGTTTTTTAAGTAATTGTTATAATTTGTAATCGATGGGTAAACCAGTGGGAAATCACACCCAAGAAAATAATAAATAACAATATGAGCCCAAATAAAATGATTGTGAACTTCGAAAAAAAATTGCATTCATCATTTAGAATTCTTTTTCCATGATAAAAATTTTTTGGCAATACTTACTGATTGTAAATTATGAAACAATTAACAAAGATATTTATTTTAAAAAATATTTTCAATCATTTTAATTAGTTTTATCCTCTTCAAAGTCATTCTGCTCAGCTTGTGATTGGCAACGAAATAAAAGACTTCATTTAGCAGAACGGATGCCTTCGGGCATAGGTTCTTTCTCTTAAGAATTTTTTGCAGACTGATATGCTGTGTAAGCTATTAATGTTCAACTGAATACTCAATACTTTAATTAGATAATTTTCTGCTTTCAGCTATTCTAAACAATAAACTTTATATCTTTTATAAAATACCACTTAACATTTTTAGCTGCATTTCTAATTAGTTCAAAGTATTTTGACAGGTAACTTACTCGTAAAATAATTATCACAGAATACAATACATTATCTATATGTGAGGAAAAGCCTATTTGTTGTACATTTCTTGAGGAAATTCAGATATTTAAAAGCGTGGACGCTTTCAATCTAGGGAGAATAATCTCTGCTAAGAGATGTCCTAGTTACTTTAAATTAAATGTATAACAACCTGCTTGAGTCTTATTATGCAGAATTTTCAGACTCAAACATGGAATGATACTTGGTGTGTTTTGAAATAAAAGGGCAATTAATAAATAATTCTGGACTGCTTTTAATAATGCACATCCTGGAAATGATATTTAAAAGAAAAATAAAAAAGTAAATAAATGAAAAATGCTAACAAAAATTCAGACAACATTATCAGGTTAGGAGGTAACAGTTAAAACCATTGTTCTGTATCGTAAAAATATTTTCACATACAAAACGTATGACTTTTTATGTTTAAATTTATTATCCTAGCCAGAAAATTTGAATAAACGTACTTTCACTATTCATTCTTATTATAGTAATTAAAGTGGTTAGTTAAAATTTTCTATTCATTGTATTAAGCTTATAAATATACTACAATTTCTATCAGTCACTTAGAGAATTATTTTGTCCAATATGTTATTTTGTCCTTTTACGAATAAAAGTAATGTGAGCCATTAAAGGAATTTTTCTTTTTCTTTTTTTAAATATGTTAAGATACAAGAGATTCTAATTCGCAAGCATAAACTGATAATGCTGTCTTCAGTTTGAGTTTATTTGTTCAGAAAATATAGTTCTACTTCTTCCAAACTTTACTTTTAGGTGCATGTGTGCTGATCACAGGAAATTTAAACCTTTTCCATCTTGAATTGATTCACTTTGTTTGCTTCAGTCTCTTCTGGGCATCAGTTTGATTGAAACTAGGTGTATAGCTGACGATTTCAAAGGAGAGGGAATATATTTGTACATGTATTTGTAACTCTGTGGTAATATATGCATTGAATGGATAAATTTTCTCGTTAAGTTTAATATATCTTTTTTAATGAATCAAAACAGGAATTGACGAATATAAAATTCTGAATGAAATTTTTATGAAAATGTTACTTTTTTTTAATGTATTTTTGTCTGAGTATTCAGATGTAAGAAAATTTAAATTTTATCTCTCCAAAATAGGTTTTTAAAAAATGTGAACTCATCAATTAACTTTTGTGTGATCTGAATAAAATTGATATTATGAAGCAACTTTTAGTAGATTCTAAATATGCTAAGTCAAGTGAATATTTTTTGCTTTAATATTTCTAATAAGAATTTCTCTGTTAAGTTATCTGCACCTTTATTTAAATAATTTATTTCAAATTTTGAATCACTTTACTGCAATTCATTGCCCTTTTTCTTAAATGCTATTGCTCAAATTTTATCTGTCATTTAATTCATGTGTTTAAGGAAATCATGAAACTGTTGAACACATTTTTTAACTTCTGCTTTACTTTATTTTTTTTAGAAAAATGCACGTGTTTTTAAATAATGTAGCATTCCATCGTATAAAATGCAAACCCCAGTAGAGTCAGTTTAGAATCAGAATCAGAGGTACAAATGATAAAAAAAAACTATGTAAATCATCTAAGTTAAAAATACGAGTAGTGCTCAAAATCTCGAAGAAATTTTAGAGTTAAAATGCAAAATGATCCCATACATTCATTTAGCAAATAGCAAAACCTTTATAAATTGATCACATGATGAACTGGAACAAACAAACTCTTAGACAGAATACAGGATTAGGCTAGCTAATTTGATTAATAGTTGTAGTTCAGCTTTCTTGACAGTTTTTAAGAGAACATGAGAAATATTGCTTTTCCAAAAATAGTAAAACACTTTCATTCAAAATCAATACAAGAACTGTTTTCTTGAGATATATAATTAGATATAAAATAAAAAATAAGAACAACAGAATCAATTTCTAAATTTTTGGTTTTTTATTCTTATTACAAAGGTAAAAATTTTCAATAATTAATTACTCTTAATGTTAGCTGGGTCATTCAAACATGACTTAAATTTCACACAAAAAATAAATTTTTTCACATTTCCAGATATACGAGTACAGTATTCTAATACCATTTGAACTTTTTATGTGGACTTGTATCATTCAAACTATTCATTTTTTTTTTTTTTTTTTTTTTTTTTTTTTTTTTTTGGGGGCTACAAATGTTTTCAGCAACTATAAAAGATGTCTATGGAATTCCGTCCAGTTCTTGTCCTTAATTTTTTTTCAATCCAATATAAGCAATTAGAATTAAAGCTGATGGAACATGTAAGGCAAACTAAATGAGGAAAACTCTTGCATTAAAAATGGAGTAATTAGATTAAGGAACGAAGCTAACGCTGTATACCATTTAGTAAAGAGTGAATTCATTTGGTAAAAAACAAAAAAAAGTTACAAAATGATGAAAAGTATTGTGGGTAGTTGTAAAAAAAAATCATTAAAATATAGCTTACAAAATTAGTCAATTTGGGATGGGGTTAATCTTCCGTAATCAGGTGCAAGACAGGATTAATAAAATTAAGTGTACTTAAGTAAGTGTTAATATGGGAAATAATCAACTTTGTAAATCTGCGGAACGTTTCCTTAAAAGAGTATTAAATTAGAGATCCATTTTTTCCCTATTAATAGAACCAATGCATTTATAATATTCTTTTTAATCTAGTAATATTATTTTCAAAAATAAGTTAACCTAGGAGATATTTTTAAATAGAAAGAAAATAAGAAAGAAAGAGAGGGAAAAAAAACCAGATCAGTGTTGCCCAAGCAAATTTTCCGACTATCTTGTCCCCAAAGCGCATTGCTTAGTATCCGAAATCTCCTCTTTGAAGCGAGTTGAGTAAGCTATAAGCCTTCAGTTTCATCGAAATCGGGACCCACGAGGTAAAAGCAAAATGTTTCATTCTATACGAGCCCCCTGTCCCCTTTCTCTAGATCGAATAAAGGCTGGCCTAGTGCTATTGACTTCTTTTAACGCGACCGAATCTCTCTCTGAAATCATGTCGAACACAATGACATGAGAGGGGAGAGCAGTCCTTCGGGGTATAGTTCGGGGGTGAAAAATGAGAGGGATAATGAAAGCAGGAAAAATCATCATCTCCTCCTCCTGAAAACCACCCTGTCAAACATCTATTAGCTCTACGAGTTCATTTCGAATCCCGATCCCTACCTATCTGAAAAGCACTGAGGATCCCTTCCCGTGGGGGCGAAGGTCTCCAACAAATGTATTGTGGATGTGGTGTGGTACATGGATCATTTGTCTCCACAGTCGGCTGCTGTTGCACTTCGTTCTACATCTATGTAGTAACTCAGTACCGGTCTTTTGCCTTTGTTAAACATACGTGGAAATGACTTGTAGACGTAATAAAGCACAAATGAGCTAGTAATGTTACAGACTTACATTTAAAGCAATTATTATAAAATGATAATAACTTGACGTATTTTTTCCTCACACTCAATTAATTTGTCTAAAAGCCTTATTTATCTATTTTCTTAAGAAAATAATTTAATAAGTCCAACATATAAATTTTTACTGATGAAATTTAATTCCTCAGCTTATGTTTGATTTTACTAAATGTGTCTGAATTATACCGTTTTTATAAATTTATTTACTTCCGAAATATATCAAGATCCTCTCAATCGATGTTTGTAAAATGATTTTTCGAGCGTGAATATTAACAAATTTATACCAAAAAAAATTAATTAAATAATTTAATTAATTCTGTAAATTGTTATACTTATTATATGTTAGTGAATTTACCATAATTAAAAGCCTTTTTAACATCAATATATATATAATATGTTTAAGATACAAATATGATTTTAACGATTAAAGTACACTTTACCTGTGTCGTGTGGAATCACTGGGAAAAGACCATCTTCTGTAAAATAAGGATAGCTCTGAAAAGCTTCATTAACTATTTAGATGTATTAGCTTTTGAATGCCTACTTTTGTACAGCATATTTCATAAAGAAAATCTTAATAGGTTAATGTAATGAATAATATCAAAGACGTATTATTTTTTAAATTTACCTTAAGTATATTCTTACATGCATTTGAGTTTTTAAAAGGTTTGAGGATAAAAAAGAGGCACAGTATTGATTTTATCTCTTTCGTATATTAACTTTAAAAAGCGAAAATAATTCCTCCTTCTCAACTTTCATTGCATTGCATCTTTATTCTGAGATCTCAAAATCTTGGTTTATCTAAAAAGAAAAATAGTTCTTAAATTTAAAAAACAAAACTTAAAACTAAGAAAACCAACGTTATTCGATCATTTAAATCTTCATTTTAGAACACTTTTTATGTATACTACATTTTTTCTTGTGTAAGAAATCTTTAGTATATGTAAAGAATACTAGGAAATAAATATGAGAATTCTCTCGAAGATTTAATTAAGTTTTTTTCCGATTATTTCTGAATGTGAAAAGAGAAACATCTTTAAAATAATCTAAATTTTTTACAAAAGGAAGACCTAAATAGCAATGGTTTCAAACAAAATAATATGACCAAAAAATTATCTGGAGCTTAAAATATTTTTTTACTCAGTTTTTCTATAAATTAGTTTAATTTAAACTGAAATATCTAGCTTCCGATAACTAAAGACAATGTCATTAAACTTATACTGTGATTACAATTTCTATTTATAATTATTTCTTATTTATTTCAGCTTCATATTTTTTCATTAATTCTGGTCAATGTTAATTTTAATGTTAAAAATTACGAAATTCTGATATTGGAAGAGTGTTTCTCTATTCATTACACTTTCAAACAAAAATACATGTAAAATGCAAATGAATGAAAAATATCAGTGACCGTTTTATCAGAAATTCAATGATAGGGTAAATGTTATTATAAATTGTTAAATATCATGGTATAAGTAATAAAAAATTTTAAAAAATATTGTACCAAAATTTTAGCTATTTTCTGCTTCAGTTCGAAAAGAACAGGCTTAATGAAATGTTTTTTGGAAAATCTTTCAACGAGTCATTGGTTCAATCCTTGCTCCATTAAAAACCCACAATGTAAGGAGGCTGATGCATATTCAATCTGTTTGAGGTCCCAAATCCTTCCTTTGGAGTGGTGTCGAAGTATGGAGAGGGAGGTCCCAACTCAGGTGTCGTCCTCATCCCTTGACCAAGGTTCAAAATTACGAGATCCATCGCCAACATCCCTCGTGTTGCTTCTAAGTGCGATGTTCATAAGCAATCAATATATTGGAATAATCTTTTTGTTAAGATATACTGTTTGTTGTTAATTAAGATGGTCATTTAATGTGAGAGAATTATTATATTTTATACTTGTTTTTTTTTATTATTATTATCAAAATTTTAAAGAAAAGTTTCAATATCAAATATTCACTTTATTAAATGCAGCAATATAGCTGAAAACTATATTTAACATACATGTAGAAATCAAAATCAACATAAAATTGAATTCTAATAAAAATCAATTTTTTTTCACCAATAAAGCAGTCTTGAAAATCGTTCATTCATCAATAGAATAAATGTTAAGAAAACTGTAAAATTCACAGTTATGTAAATTGCATAGCTTTTACTTCAAAGAAAATTACATGAAGCTCAGATGATTTTAGGACACCACTAGTCACACGTAACAACAATTAAATTACAGGAATGCTTTACTCTTCAAATACACATACAGTAACTAATATTTTTTTAAAAAATTTAATGTTTCGAATATTTTACATTTTATTAATAATTAATTAACATACTAAATCAATAAATTATGAAATACATGTTTCAAATAAATAATTCCATATATTGTATTGCACCATTAATATTAATCATTAATAATGAGACTTAACAAATTTTAATCATACAAATCGTATCTGTAGAAAAAACAGTTTTAAATAAAAATTATACACATAACTTTATTATTTAAAATTCAACGTAAATATCTACATATATATTTATAAACTGCATAATAACAAATTGTGTGTGACTAGATCATTATGAAATAATTTTATAATATCAAACCATTATAAACTAATTTTTGAATTTCTCACTTACAATAATTAAAATAATCCACAAACAAAAGCGTTTATTTTTAACAAAAATTAAATCATTATTCCTACGAAAGCATTATGAGTACAAGAGTAAACTGAAGTGACGTACTCCTCTGAAGTGGATTCTATTTGTCAATCATATTCAGTCATAATTTCACATCACTTTGTGCAGATCGCAAGTAAATACAGCACAGTATAACCCTGAAGTAAAATTTAAGTAATTTAAAGAACTCTAAAAATATATGATGATAAATATTCACTCGTTCGTTAAAAACTACTGTATGAGGATTAAATGTATTAACTCGTGAAGATGACATATACAGAGAAAAAGAAGGAAATCACCTATTATAAATAAAACATGTAATACAGACATTTCCGACGATCACTAAACATAAAATACATAGAAAAAGGAGAGAAAAATTTACTACCTATTCTTCTCGACCAGTGATAGACAACTTACAAAGATTTTTCTGTATAATTTTCATCTTCAAAAAATTACAATTTTTTTTATAAAAATTTAAAATAAAATGTAATTAGAAAAGTATTTACTATATGCACTTAAATTTAACATCTAAGCATGAAGTATTTATTTGAGCTACAGTATGAAATAGGAATCAATTAGAGTATAATAAAATCTATGTTACTGACGAATGTGATTACAGAATTAAGAAACAACTACTGTGCACTTAAACAACCAACAAAAACTATAGAATACCTTAAATTTCCCTTCAAACACTAATTTTTAAAATACTATCAATTAGTTTGTTAGTTACGTGATAATGATGAAACATTTTTATATAGTTTTTTAGTGTCATTACCCCCACCGTCAAGCGTTTAATATATTTTCATAGAATTAATGTATCATTAAATTAGATTGCTGTTATTGTTGTAAAAGTGTACATTAAAAATTTCTGCATATTTTATTGAAGACTATTTATTTCAAGGTCACTCCTCTCAGCATTTTGAGTGGTAATTACTCGATTTATAAAAATAAAAGAATTAAAAAAAAAGTTTTTTATCCAAAGCAATTTCTGTGTGTGTGTGTGTGTCCTCTATGAAAGGAATAAATTCTTGAAAAAATATAAAAATATTATGTTTAGTTCAAGAAGTTTAGTTGAATTAATGATTTTGATATTAAGTTAATTACCTAAAGTTTGTGTATGGCATGTGTTATATGGCACATGGCAATTTCTATTCAGTCCACAGTACTATAGAAAAAATACAATCTCTTCAAGATTATCTTGTATAGTAGGACAGCTTTTTTAAATGAAAAAAGTAATTATTCAAGTCACTTCATTTATTACTAAATTATTTTTATTTCTTTATACTTAAAATTAACGACTTATTTATAAATATATTTATTTCAGAATTTAAACGTTGAATCTAGCATTAGATATTTATTACCATATTTTTGCATTAAATAATTATTGCCTTGAAATTAATTTTGTACATAAAACAAAATTTCTTTGTCATCAATCGTTAAATATAAATATTTCAAATACAAACGGATTCGAAGTTAGACATTGATTGAAATTTTAATATAAATCTGAATGGAAAGCATATATATTATCCTTTATTTAAAACTAAACAATAAATCTTCCTCGTTTCTTAATATGTTTAAAAATTGTACTAAGGAACCTCCAACTCATCACAAAAGTTTTTGATTAATACATTAGTTTCAATTAACCCAAGGCTGGTAAGTACATCAGATCCATATATTTCCAATAAAAATAACTAAAAGTTTAAATTAATTATTTGATATAAAACAAAATTATTTGCACATCACAGTCATTTAAATCGAGATATTTTAGAAAGGCTATAAAAACACCATTGGACATTGATGCTGAATAAATTTTCTTTAAAATCTCAATGGGTTGCTTTATATTGACATTATTCATTATGCAACATAAAACGACAATAAATATTCTTTGCCTTTTAATTAATATATTAAAAATGTCTTGTACAATTGAACCCTCAAGCAAGTGTTAATCGATAGAAGCGCAAACCTTTGATTTAACCACAAGTGAAGTTATAAATTTGCAGTTAAATGCTAATCAATGGACATTCTAACAAATCGCCTCATTTACAAATTCCATATTTAACGCGAAAGTAATTTAAATTTTCATGGTGGAAATTCATTGTCGGATCCTTACCTCTGCATCCCAACTCGGATAATTGTGGAATAATCGTAAACAGATGTATTTTAATACACTGTGGACTGCAATTTGATATTAAATTATACATGGTCATGGTGATTTAATTTTGTCTTTTCTTCGCAAGCGCTCATTTGCTGTGTAATTATCATTTTTCTGTGAGCGATGTGACACGTTTTAATGCCTTAGGTTTTCTTCCGAAATTAATTGAAAAGATAAAAATTGTCAAACAGTGAATATTAAATTTAAAATACATGTTATTAATACGAAATTTTTATTAATAAATACTTTTCTATCTCTAAGCAAGTCAAACAAGAATTTCGATGAAGTTTAATGAATAAAACAATTTAGCAATGATTATACACGATTAAAATATGAGTAAGAATATGTAAATTTTCTTGTGTGAAATTTTAATAAATTCACATTTATTTTTAATGAATATTGCACATAATTCCTACTAACACACAATGTACAATTATCACTGAAGTACACAAGAAAATCTTAAATGAAGACATTTACAAAAAAAAATTGAATTGAGTTTCACAAACACGATATCTCATTTTTAAGGGGGAAGTTAAATTCCTGAAATTACCTTCATTTTTTAGAATTGTTTTGATTTTCTATACATAAATTATCAATCCTCACCATCATTATCACTACATTAAAACATATAGATATGATAATTACACTACAAACAATGCATAATATCCGATAAGTTATTGTTGGCAATAGAGAATTTCACAGAGAGTAAGTATTGCTATGCACAATTTTATACCGATTTGTTTCTATCAACAGAAAGACATAAAAGCACTTAAACGTAAGACAAGTGCTGAGGTGAAAAAAGAGGTAAAGTATCTTCTTTAAAATGCGATGAACGATTAGTATTCTCCAGTAACACAGATTAAATCTTTGGTCCAAACATTCTTCGTTTCCGTGGCCCAAAAGCAATAAATATGCACAAGTCTTAGAAAGTACATACTGAAAAGAATGGTATCGCTTTTGCACGCGTGTCTATTCTACACTAAACCGAATGATGACCATGAATGACGGTAGATAAGATATTGTTTCAGGAAACATCAGCCCAAAGCTTTGCATTTTTTTAATGTCTTAGTAACAACAGTAAGGAAGCACTACAGCATTCGGTATTTTTTTTTTATTATTATTATTTTCTTTCTGTTTCTTTGGCAAAGTTATCCTCTCGAAGATAACGTAGAGAAAAGGAGTTCAGATGAGATCTGTCATCACACCAAACTAGAGAGGGGAGCCCTACCCCCACTCTGACTATTGGCAAAGGAGGCGTGGTGGTAGTAAAGTGACGGATACGTGGCTACGCTGAGTGATGAGTTTTCTGTGGCCGTCACCGAGGAGGAACCAGTGTCGTGGTACAGGATTGGAACCCTCACCATTCGCTGAGCGTGGGCCATGTTAGCTGCTTCGAGCTCAGCTGCCAGCTGCCTTTTCCACTTGTTGCGTCGGTTTTGGAACCAGATTTTCACCTGCGTTTCAGTCAAATGTAAGGAAGCGGCCAAACCGGCCCTCTCCGAGCTGGATAGGTAACGTTTCATGTCAAAGGTTGATTCCAGCTGGAATACCTGGCTGCGAGTGAAGACTGTGCGCGTTTTTTTCTTCCGCCGGTTGTTCTTGCCCTTCTTGGCGTCGCTATCGCCGGCCGAATTGCTGCCGCAACCGGCGGCTCCTCCCGTGGACCCGTGCGGCGGAGGATTGTCGTCGGTGACGGCGCTCGACGAGAGGGGACTCGATGCTCGGCTGTCGGAGTTGAGGAAGTCGTCGGCGGGAGGGGAGCTGCTCGACGGCTGACACACACCTGCAACAAAAAGCACACTGAGTAAAGTGTTCTGTCGCTGAGCCCCATTTGCTCTCAATTTTAATTGCGGGGATATTTAATCATCGTCTCGCTCATACTTTAAAATAATATCGTATTTTAGCAATGCTATCTGTGAAATATATTTTAAGTTGTAAGCAATTGCTGATTTACTAACAAATTAACTGCAGCGAAATAAGACGCATTCTTATTAATACTTATATTTGTTTTGTGCATTGCACCTCATATGCTTTTTTTTTTCTTTTTAGAATAAAGAAACTTTTCTACTCATATTTAAAAATAATCTCATATATTAACTTTAATACTTATAGAGTATATTTTACATTATGCAAATTTTTATACTTAATTTCTCACCGAACTAATCCTCACTAAAAGAAAGAACACAATGCACATTTTGCAAGACTTTCATTCTCTCTCTCTCTTTCTGTCATTAAGAGCTTTATTCTTAATTTTTATTGAACAGAAACTTAATAATTAAATTTGTTTCATTAAATTGTTAATCTGCTTATTGGTAATGCTACACGTGGAGTACATTTAAGAATAGAAGTGATCATTAATTTTTCTGAAATGATATATTCTGTAACAAAATGGAAACACGCTTAAAAAGTAATTCACTGATTGAGCAGATTGAACACAATTTGTATTTAATTAGTACAACAAACAGCAGAGAAAGTTTAATATTAGTCTCTCATACAGTTGCTAATTATTTCTCCCATTAACAATGAAATATAAATTTTAAATAGCCTCTTTATCGTATTATTCATCAGCTTGCACCCATGCAAAATAAAAAAAAATTGTTATGAGCAAAGAAAGGTTCACAAATTAAATGTATTAAGCACCATTTCCTGATTATTCTTAGAAGTGTACGACATTCTCGATTTGATATTTAAAGATCATTACTAATCAGTATTTTAAACAAAATGTATTCCAAATTACAAACAAATTACAATATATTTTTCGCCAGCTAAAGCAAATCCTCACCAACACCCAAAAACTGCTTCTTAAGAAAGAGATAATCGATGAAGTGTATTGATCCTCATTTTCTTTTAATTTTTTATAGCAAGACAATTTGATACACAAACTCTTATAATAAAAAGTTATTTCTAATGTGGAAAGACTTTGTACAAAGAATACCTTTAATTATCAGCTTAATGCAACACACTTTCTTCGTTTAATACAATACTTAAAAGAATTGGAAAAGATTACAATTAAAAATGTTTCTATCCATTTCAACGAGTTCATTATCATTTTATTTAATTTCTGTTACACAATTGATGGTTAAAATTGTTAGATCTCATTTTTTTTTTTTTTTTTTTTTTTTTTGTATCCTTTTTGGTCAACAATGTCATGTATTATAGAGAAAATATTGAGGTGTACTTTATAAAGGCAAATTTTAACTGTTAAAATTGGTAAAAATAATAAAAATTTACGAGACATTGGAATACAGAGTGTTTAGGGGAAAATAAGATATTTATAAGGAAATAAATATTATTCGATAACTGTTAAATTGTAAAGAGTTAAAATCTTCAAAGCGAAACACGAGAGCTTTTTTTTCCAATTTACGGAAATTTAAAGGATGATGTAAAGTTACAAGATAATTTTTTTATATTTTACAAAAAAAAAAAAAAAAAATGCATATGATATTAAAAAAATAATAATAATGCATTTTAACTATTTTCCCATTATTGTAATTCTAAATACTTTTATCAATATAAAGTTACACAATTTCGAGGTTATCTTCTAAAAACTCCTAAGATCATATTTTCTATCAAAAGGAAGAACTTCGGAATTTCAGAAATTAATATTGTAACCCTTCATAGACATACAAAATAATAAGAAAATAAAATACATTTTGAAATTTTTGATTCAATATCGGCTCAAATGATAGAGCTAGAAACACCTGGAAATTTAAATTTTATAACATATTTTTATTCATCACTTTGTTTTTCGGTTATTTCGGCAGATTTTTTTTCAGATAATTAGAACACTGGCACAATGAAATTAATTATGACATTTACCTTAAAATTAAAGTTTTTTCGAAGCGTATTTTACAAAGGAGTACATATATTCACGATGAACCAAAAAAATTAGCATCATTTGTATAAATTTAATAATCAGATACTTAAAAATGTTTTTTTATCATTTTAATAGTATAGTATTAAAGTTGTATGTTTTTCTACAGTTTTGCTTTATTTTGAATGAACATGTTACTATCATGAAGTAGATAAAAAAAAAAATTATGCATTCTAACGCTATATTATTAGTCCCTTGTATAAAACAAGACATGATTTTGAGAAAAAATGTTGCTAATAATTGCTCTGAAATGAAAGTAATAAAATGCAAAGTAATAAATATAGAATAAAGCTTATTGTCCAATTTATATCTTGGTGGTTATAAATTGCGTAAAATGATGAAATAAACACTTTTGGAAAATATTAAGGTAAAATAATTAGGTTAAGGTAGTAAGTCTGTCATTTTAGATGAGAAAAATAGGGAAAGGAGAATTTTGTAAACAAAATTTTTTTATGAGTATAGCAGTTCTTTCTATCATAATACTTTCAACAAATTCTTTACATAAAAAAAGAGAGAATTCATTAAAAAGTTATTTACTGTTAGAAAGTTTCTTAAAAAATCATTATAATTATGAAAGTGCATTAAAAATAACCTATATATAAATTTCTAATTAACAGACTAACTGGCTATATCCTTCCAATATTTCATATAATTTTGATTTAAATAATGTCTATTGATCAACGCACTGAACAATACCCAGATAATGTTTTAGATGTTTTCTGAGTAATTCATTAAATTGTTTGAAACCATTCTATTGAATTGGTTCGTTGTAAAAAGTGAGAGGAAAAGTGACTTCTTACTCTTCACCTAGAGTTCCTAAACGCTGAACCACAGCTCATTTCAAGGTCATTTTTCATAGTAAAACAACATGTTTAGAGATATTTTCATCCCTGATTCATCAATCCTCATTCCGTCTGAAACGGTTCATTTGAAGAAAACGAATGTATCGATTTATGGAGACTTATGATCAACTCTAAAGCGATTCTCTGAACAGAAATGTCTGGGAAAGAACAAGATATATATATAAAAAAAATTCAGAACTGGTAAAAACAAAAACGGATGGAATTTTCCTTGACGGTGAAAGGTATGTACTCCTAGATACCATGTGGATTTTTGGAGTCAATTGCCGCATATAATTGTAAATATACAATATTTTAATGAAATAAAATAAAATTTGATCATTAATGTTACTAAATCAAATTTGTAAATTGGATTATAATTCGGACTAATAAAGTGGTAAAGGTAATGAAATACAATGAGCATTGCCATCAGAGTTTCGTTATGGGTCTTTCTTTTCCATGCTTACAATAATTATTTTTAAAACACTTCCTTTGATAATTTCAAATTCAAATCAAACTGTATGATATATCGAAGTAATGTATAAGTGGTTGTAAAAAATTTACTTTCGATAACAATCATGTAGATTAATCCGGCACTCAGATAAAATATTGTTCTAAGCGTTTTAAGTCTTTCACTTTAAAACACAATTTGAATGCATAGTTAAAAAACTTCATTATTAAAAAATCGATCTGAAATAAGTTTATTTATTTATTTATTTATTTTAGTATTTTAAGTAAGTTTTCAGCTAAAGCTATTTGAGAAAACAATGAAAATGGAATCGAAATTAATACCTAAAAATATGCTCAGTAAAAAATAATAACATTATATATTAACACGCAGTCAGTAAATCTAATCATCAATCATTACTTCTGTGTGGAGCCGCATTTTTTTTCTAACACTTTAAAAAAATTTAAGATTTTTTTTAAAGCATAACTGACGTTTAATGCAATAAAGTGTTTGATATTCTTTTCAAATTCTCTTTTTGTAAAATTTTAAAACCAAAAATTGTCTATTCGACAGTTCTTCAAAAACGGCAAATCTTAAGTCATTTACATCAGCTATTAAATTTAATTTAAAAATAAAGGAAACTTGTAAGCTAGTAAAACTGTCAGGAAATAATAAATGCTTCTCTTATTCAAAAATTCAGAAAAAAGGCTTTAAAAACTTAACCTTTACAGGCAGGTTTTTAATTAGTTTTCTAAAGAACAAACTATTTATTTAATGCAAATGATTAGATTGAATAT
>BMAW01043383.1:664524-679766 GCA_019974015.1 Nephila pilipes | reverse complement strand
TTTTATAATTTTATTTCAAACTTGTGAGCATGCGAAATATTTTTCAAAAAAAAAAAAAAAAAAAAAGAACTCTCAGATAAAAATGTACTACTTTAATATCAAAACCTTTGTGTAATTAAATGAATCAATAATATGATAGATACATTTAAGAATGTATTCTTATTACACTTTGTAAGTAAAAAAATATTGAAGCCAAAATTAAATAAACATAGTGATATTTTTAAAATGTAAAATAATTCAATTTTCCGTAAATACGAACTCCAAATTTAATTAAAATTGCTACATGTCGTTGGTTTCAGAGTTTCCGCTAGTAAATATTTCAGAGATTGATTCTAGAACTATTAGTTAAACAGTTTTCTAGTATCAAAGGAGTGTAATGGATATCAACAGATACCTTCAAGTTAAATAGATTTTTTGAAGAAAGAAAAAAGATTTCTAGAAAGAAAACCGCATGCATCCTGCAATACGCGGATCAAAAGAAATATTTTAAAAATTTATTGAAGGCATAGGCCATGTGGAGGAACTAAATCTTGTTTCGTATCCCAAGGGAATACTGTTAACTTAACTTGCAGCTCTTTCCTGATCACATCATTTCGTCCATTTCAAGGGGCTCTCTTACCAACTCATTTTGTGGTAGTGTTATTCCCAGTCTAAATCAAACTTAGGGCTACTTCCGATTTTTTGTAAGGTCTATTACATTCCAGTGCTTTTAAGTTTTTGAAGAGTTTCCCATGGTAATAGCACTTCAAAAACCGTATTACAAATCGATCTTCTGGTTGCTGTGGTAATTCGTTTTGACTTTTTCTGGTTTGAACTGCTTGTCTCTCTCTCCTGGAAAGAGAAATGGGTCTCAATTTTTTATTTGTCAATTTTGGGGAGTGAAGTCAAACCCGTGGTGCCGAAATAAATAGGGTAGTGCCAACTCAATTTTATATTCCAAATAGCATGCTCTCAAAGATAATCTGGCTTCAGAGACGTCGGGATTTCATCTTACAAAGTCTTGATCCTCTTTGTTACAAACGGAGGGAACTCTAGTAGTGTTAGGAGGCAGGAAGTTAGCATCTGTAAGGTCGGTTTGACTCTAAGATAAGATTATTTAAAGATTTTTACAGTTTTGAGTGCTTTTTCTCCCTGTCTGGTTTTCCTAGGTGCATTTTTGTGACTGATCTAATCTTTTGAGAATATGTTTCCTTCAAAAACTGTAACAGTGAGAAGTTTTGAGGCAATACTTCAAAAGTAGAGATCTAGTAGTATAAGTGTGAGTTAAGTGTATGTCTTCTTAAATGCATCGCATGCATTAAAACCGAAATTCATATCGATAATAATATTTAATCTTTTGTGTAAATTAATAATTGTTTAATGAAAATTAACTTTAAAGGTGACATAAGATAAAAAAAATCGTTCCACATTTGTGTATTTAAGTTTTTACAATCAGCAATTTAGTTTCAAAATATGCAATTTTTACGAAGTGATGCATACAAAGCTCATATATACTTTCCAAAAAGAGCAATAAAAATACATTCTTATTCATTCAAGTATTTCACAGTTATTTAGGTACTAAATAATCATTCACTATGTGTACACATGAATGAGTATTAAGGATAGTTATTTCTAATAGGAAGAGAATACTTGATTTCTGATGACTTTTATTAAACTGAAATGCCTTATTTTTAAGTATAAGACCTATTTTTCATAAGAAAATAAGTTTAAGCTTGTGTGTTAATTACAGTTTCAAATTTTGTTTGGATTTCTCCTCTTAATTTTGATGTGTCTCCCCAGAAATTAAGAAATGGTCATCAAAAATAAGATTTTATTAAAATAAATAAATCTTTATGTATACGAGAGAGATTATTTGATATTAAAATATATAAGTTAAAAATAGCATGGACAACTGGTTTTTTTTTAAAAAAAAAAACTCGAATGAATCACATTTTTTGCCAAAGTGCAGAAAAGACTATTTGAACTCAACCTCAACACACATTTAAACGTGGTAGATACCTCCCACTTCTGAATTTAATAAGCGTAAAACCATCGTAACATTTCTGAAGAGGGAGAGAATTTACGAAATTTTTACTGTAGAATTTTTTTGTTGTATTTGCTTAGACAAAAGGGTCGGCCTACCCATTAGCGTGGGCCACTTAATGTACTGTAAAATCACTTCGGGTTTTCAGTTTTTTTTTAAATACTTTTTATTCTTTGCATGTGATGTTTCCAACAAGCTAAATAAATCTCCCTCTCCTGCTCAGACACAAATCGAACGATAACGAATTTATACCCACTATGGGCGAGATTTTTGTTCTTTTTTTTTCCCCCAGTTCCATATTTTCTAGTTAATACTTACCCCCTTATCCCCCCGAGACTTTCTCGAAACAAAAGTAATTTAAAGCTTATAGGTTCGATAATCCAGACTCCCTCGACTTAATGGTTTTTGAAAGAGATTTACAAAGAACCACGAAAAATGTCGCGGATTAACGGCGAATGAAACAAGATTAGGAATAATACGCTTGATTTCAAGCCAACATTATCATATCTGTAATCTTTTAATGCGATCACGCCTTGCTTTTTATGGAGAAAAGAGAAAACGTGACTGAGGTAAACGATGGAGTAAAATAATCCCAGTGATGGCATCGATTGGGAAATCGCTTCTCCGAGAAAATGCACTTTGCAACTAAAGTTTTTAGGGGGAAAAAATGGAGGATAACCCGGTCTTGTGCTCTAAGTCACTCTCATTCAGAGCCGCAAATCTTTTTAAGCTAAGATTCCTGCGGCTTCGAGAAAACTGCGTGAGGAAGCTAAGGGGGTTGAAAAGATCATTATAGCTGTGCATTTTGCTTTAATTTTTATATTTAGGTGATGGCAACAACCAGGCTTTAGCATCTTAAACTGTGCGTAGAATTAAATTTGCATGTCTAGATTATCTTGTTATTTTATCATCTTTTCAAAAATAGGCATATAACACAGCAAATTTTAATTTATACGGGAATGATCTACCGTATTCGGAAACTAATCTTTGTTTAAGCATTTCTTTATAATCTTTAACATTTATGGACAAATTAAAATGGAGACAGTTTCCACAATATTATTTAGCTTTCGAATACTCTTCTTTGCTGAATTATTTTACACGATTTCTCTTTTCTTAAGATTTATTAAAAATATACCCCTATCTAGATTTACCTTTAATGTGCCTTCGACACTTTTAGTTTCGTTTATTTCGCACTAATATTTTGAATCGCATTGAAAAGTACCCAAAAATAAAAAAAAATTAAATACAAAACACGAAAGCTGTTTTTCCCGCCTGTCGTGTCTGAATTTATTTTTATACTTTTTAGAATAAAACATTAAACTAAGCTAAGAAATAGCTCACTTTTTTACTTAACGTTGAGATCACGCGTAATATTATATTGTTTTCATACAAAAATATTATCAATAATAATAAAACCAATAAAATAATTATTTAAAAGTATCAAATACAAAACTTCTAAATAAAAGAGGAATAGTTGTTACTTCTGTTTTTTGCATTTTTTCATAAGACACGAGAATAAAATATAATTAAAAGTTACTTAATTATGTACTGTGATCAGAGGGAAAAAATTAAATTCATAACAGTACTTTTATAATATCTTAATAGTGATTTTTAACATTGTAATATATTGCTTTCTGAAAGGGCTTTGATGTCATTGAAAACTATCAATGGAAATGGAGAGAGGATTTTAAAGTATCATCAATTCAAATGACAATTTTTTTTCAACTTTTATCTGCCACAGAGAAACTAATTACTCGACATAAAATATTAATCTTACACTTCTAAAATTATCTAATGAAATAAGTGCTTTTGTATGATATGATTAATTTTTTAAGAGGAAGTTAATCCTTAATTCGATTTGTTTTAGATTTATATCACCAATATTTTTGATTTCGGATTACTACGGCTTTTTCGCTTATTAGCAATTTAATTCCACTCTTATTTTATAACTAACAAAACTCTTAAAAATTTCAGTGTTCAAAGCTTTGTAAAAAAAGGCACCTTGAAATTAAGGGACTTTTTTTCCATACATATAATATAAATTCGTTTTAATTTTTCTGTTTTCAAATGTTATGATTGTGTAGCAATTAATAAATTAATTTTCTATAAATTTTTCTGTAATTTTATTTTACACAAAACCATATAGAGTAAAAAGGAAAAGTGCAATGTACTTAATTTTAGAGTAATATATATTGTTTACTGTAAAGAGAGTGACCAACTCTTCTTTCTATATAAAATTCATATATTTATGTATTTTTATAACAAATATATCTTTAAAATATATTATATAACTATAAGTTCCTTTTAACTTCAAAGTTAAATATTAAAGTTTTCAATATTATCCATGATCAGTAAATATCCCAATGCATTTATAGAATTTACGAAGAAATATGTTTGGGAGACAAAATATATTTTTTACTATCCCGTCGTTGGGGATTGTTGGTCACCCTATGAAAAATAGGAATTGGAAGACACAAGTAAAAACTCAGAGTTTCTGAAATAACATTTTATTGATAACAAAAATATACAATTTTTTTCTTTACAATTTGTCAGAATCATAGATATAATATTTTGCAATTTTCGTATGCTATTTCTCCAATTTTACTTTTTGATATAAATTCTAAATAGGGTGACCAGATAAAGTTTATAAAGTTAATATATTTTGTCCCCAGATAAAAATACTTTCATATAATTAGTTTATTATAAGTTCCTTTTCTTTTCAATGATTATTTCTAATAAATTAGCTCATCAAAATTAGAGCTTCATGTGTCATAACCATTTTGAATTTCAAGTTCAAAACATAATTAGTGCAGAATTTCTAATTAATCACGATAACTAATTTCTGTTCACAAACTGAAGATTTGCCAAGAATTTCTAAAACTACCTACCTTTAGGCAGGCAACTCATTCACAGATCTGAGTTGATTATAATATTTAAACATGATTTTAATTACTTTTAGAATAAGCAATTATAATTCCAATATCTTATGATCTGAACATTTAATTAAATAGTTGCTTCTAAATAGGCATGACTAATAAATGAAATAAGCGATGTACGATACTACATATTTTAATAAATATAGTTTGTATTACACATTATTCAATTTTTGTTTGAATCATTGCTTTTTTTTAAAAAAAAAAAAAAACAACCGCCCCTTATAAAAACAGAAAAAAAAAATTTACGAAATGTGAATTATTAATCTACTGGGAAATCATTAAAGTTTCAAATATAAATTTAAATCTCATAAAATTCGCTGTATGGTTGATGATAGTGCTTTAATAGAATAAAGCTTCCTGTAAAAATTATATTGATTAGGGCAAAAAATACCAACAATTATAGATTTTCTCCATTCTTTATTCTTGTAATCAATTTGTATAAGGAAGCTCAGAAATTCCCAATAGAAAAAATGGTAAAAATGTTCAACTTAATATTTTATTCAATTAGATTGTATCGTAAAAACATTTGAAATATTTGCAAATATTTTTTCAAGTAAGCGTTTTGTTTCTATACATTTTTTTTTACATAAAATATGACCCTGATAGTTGTAAATTCAACTCCCTAAATTTAGACACTGGCTTATAAAAAGGCTGAAATACATTTACTATCATCCTGTTATACAACCCTAAGATATTCCTAGTGTATAAAACACATTCTTTCCATCACATTTTACAAAGTACTTGTTCCATTTAAATTTATTCTGAAGACTGCACATTACGTTTAAATAACTAACGCTGCTCTGAATTGTACTATGCAAGAGACGGTATTAAATAACATTATCTAATCGCGAAAGTACAAGAATTAAATATTAAGCACTCTCTATTTCACAATTCTCTAAGAAATATTATAAATGAACATTAAATCGTTGCAACTTAATATGAATCAGGTTCGGACGTCAAATAATTCATACAACCAAAAGCTGCAGTAGCATGAATTAATAAATTTATGTTGAACAATTAATAAAACATCTTACGTTGAATAATTACCAAAACTTTTAAATTTATCTCTATGTTTTCAAAAAATGAAAGTCTCGACTGGAATCCATTAAAGCCCACTGAGTGAAATCTATTCAAATAATATCGAATAAATTACAAATCTATTGTGAATATTTTTAAATATTTACAAGCAGATACTTTTAAAGGTTTCGTATTAATCTTCTTCAATGATGAGTGCGTTAAAATAATGAATAAAACATAAACCTTTGTTTTCAAATGTAACGTATCTATTTTTAAATATTCATTAAAAATTTATAAAATTGAATTTTTAAAGTTTTTAACTATTATTTATTTTATTATCATAACCAAAGATGACATTTTACTTCATTTAAAAACCATGCACTATAAATTAAATAAGTTTTACAAAAAGTTAGATTAAAATAATTTACATTAAACTCAGAATAAAACAAGTTATCTTAATCATTCATATTTAAATAATCAAAAATATTAAATGAACAAACGTTGCTTAAATCGTTCTAAATCGCACCATGCAAAAGAAAGACAAAACACAGTACATCTGGTCACCCTATTTCACTTAATATTATAACAGAAGAGATTAAGACACAATCCTCACTTACCTTCAAAATTCGCTTCTGTATGACTTAAATTGGTTAACCTCTAGCTGTGTTAAAACCTTCATCGATAGAGCACTCTCATTGAGAAACGGAAGTTAACATTTAAATTATTTAGATATATCCAAAATCTCTTACCTGTAATGCATCCTTCGCAAAAATCTTTCGATGGCATATTGAAATCCTAAGCCAGAAAAAAGGATTGAAAAAGGAAAAAAGGGAAAACGCCACGCAAAGCTTTCAGGGTATCGTATCTAGATCAATCTGAAAGCAGGGTTTTTAGGGATTTGCGTGGATTCTTTATTTACGAGTTAGGAGTGAAACCAAACTGTAATCATCCAATAGACCGCAAGTGGTTTCTGGGAGCCCGAAAACAAAGAGATTCAGAGTTAATAAAAGATGCACACGGAATTCTGCGTAGGTGTGCATTAGGGGAAAAGATAAAACCTTTTGTTTATAAACACGTATCTTCTTCGACCGTTTCCTTTCATTTTTAAGTAAAATGGATTATTTTATATTACATTTTTAATGCTATTGAAAAGTCGTAAAATAATATCGGAAGAAAGCACATTCGATTGCAAAAGCTGATTAAAACGAAAAGTTAATTCGGTGCAAGTTAAAAAGGAGTTTAATTTTGAAAAAAATAATTATTACATTAAGTTGGAAGGGAATTAAAAAAGGAATTTACTCTTATGCGTTTATAGAAATTAAAATAAATAAGCTTTTAAGATGTTATTTATTTTCAGCTACTTTTTTTTAAATTAAGAATTTCTTGATTTCTATAATTGAAAATAATTTAATACGAGAAATGTACATTTCTTTCTCATTGCGGTTCCTTTTTATGACGTATTACACTGAGGAACAACTTCATTATTATAAAAGTCGCCATAAAAATTGCTTGATTATTGTGAGATTTCTTTCTTTATCAGGGAAACTTCTTACATCTGATAAATATATAGAGAAAAAGGAAAGATCATTAGCTTCGACCACACACAGTTGAAATATAAAATTGTTTAATAAGTTTAGCTTAAAGTTTTTTTCTTTTTTTGAAAAATAAATATATAACATTGAAATTGTTACAAATATGAATGCAGACCGTAAAATAAAATAAACTCCTTCTCCATATTTAGTAAAATATGCTAATATTATCAGATAAATATTTGTTAAACACTAATTGTACATCAAATCTATAAAAATGATCTAGATTTAATTACCAATGATTTTTAGAAGGGGGCATTTAATTCCATTGTTGTTGTATTAAACCGAGATATCAAGATAAAAAAAATTTGCATATATGTATATATTGCAAATGACAGATATTAATGTTGATTTCTTTGGTTTGAGGAAGCCATAGAATGATTTAAATTAATTTATGCTTAAGTTACAGTAAAAGTAAATTAATAAAAACTATTTCTAAACTTAGCAAAAACTTAATGAATTTTCTCAATAAGTACAGGGCAAGAAAGAAAATATTCTACATTCGTAGATTCTCATATATTCTTTAATTCTTACCAAACTTAAATTTTTTTTTCACAATAGAATAAATAATGAGAGATTTTTGCCAGTGATAACTTTGCAAATTATGAAACCTAATTTATGAAAACAATATTAAATTTGTTTTTATCAATAATATTCTTGTTTGCACCATTTAGCCATTTTCAAGATAACAAATTTCTTCTAAAAATGTATTTTAAAGTTTCTAATACATATACCAAACATTTATACTAACTTTATAACGTACGTTGTGTTTATATTATTCACAGAATTCAAACCAAGCTTATGTCCAGTTTTAACTGCAATTGATTTTTTAAGCTGCATTTATTAACTTTTTTATGTTTGAATTTAACTTCAATATCATTTTAAAGAAGTTTATTGAAGCTTAAATTACATTTAATTTACCTTTATTCGAACAAACTGAAAACCAGATTTACATTTGAAACTTACGGTATTTATGTAAGCTGAAATATTATACAAATAAAACGTTCATCTAGGGCACACTTTAGAAGATTGAATTATTAAGCTACCACGAAAGGGCATCATCATTTAAAAACTTTTCAAATAAACTAAAAAGTATCTCTCAAAATATAAATGAAGCTAACCGCATTTAGAATCTCAAGATTGTAAGAAGTTTACTAAAAATCATATGAGATTGAGAAAACAACATTTTTTTAAAAAAAATCAATATCATCTACAGAATTCTTCGACAGCTTTCAAATTTAAAAATGCTCTTATCTGAGAACTTATACTTTCCCTGTATAGAATAGAAAGCTATTAGACTGGAATTGAAAAGGAAAAAGAAGTAGGTAATAAAAAAGTCATAAAAATGGGCTAGATGAATGACATTTTGGAACTTGAATGAAAGAGTTTCATTTCTGAGCGTTGAAGTTCTTCCATTTTGATTAAGCTATCTTTTGACTCATCTTCTTAAACTTTGATTGAAGTCGATTGAATGGAAGACTACTTCAAAAATATGAAAACTCTTTTATGGAACAGCCAGTTTTCATTCCAATAAACTTTCTTTGAGATTATTTTTATTCGATGAGGCCGATTCTTCCCAGCAATAACAAGATTGTTTGTCAATAGATTTTTTAAGCTCTTTTATAAACCGGAAATTTAGGATCTTTCCTCTCTTCTTTATGTATACTGTGAATGATTGAACCAAAGTGAAGTTATGATAACTGAATCTTTTTTACTTCACATGTGCTTTCAAATACTGCAGTAATAATTTGAATTTAAAAGGACTAAATTTAAAGACATGTTTATTTTCGGATTCATACGTTCGAACCAAACGTTAAACTATATTATTACGGAATGGTAGTTTTATTTTAATTCTTAAGCATAGAATATTCCAAACGAATTTGGAAAGTTTCGAGAATATCTTTTAATAAAAAGATTATTTTATTCTGATACTTGTATCAAACAATAATTTTTATATCATTTCATTCTTTTAAAAAAAATTATGAAACTAATAAACATTTTTAGAAGCCCTTATCTTGAACATTCTACTATATTCGTTGTTTATTGTTATTATAACAACATATATTGAAATTCATGATTCCAGTAAAAATTTCAAAATGTAGGAATTCTATTTACAGAAACGTTCATTCAGTTCCTAAAATTGGTAATGCATATTTATCGAAACACAACAATTAATCAGTAGAATTTTTCTTTTAAATAAGATCAGTAAGAATTGTGTCATATATAAGTTATGCTTCTGGTCTACTTTCATGTAAATCAAGAAAAATTAATTTTCATGTAGTATATATAACAGACAGATCTACGATTTCCTAGTCTGGAATATTGCATATTGCATTCATATTCACAATGACCTTTGTTGACCTTGCTTTGTGTGTCTTATATATCTTCATTAGTTTTTCTTAAAATATAGAGACTTCAGAATGAAAATTTTCAATTCATCATGGAGTGGAAAACTCAAATTTAATTGAATTCAAATTTTAATTGATACAAGAAATACGTATTTTATTTAATTAATCAAGAAAATGTAAAATAAGTCAAAGAAAAGAAATACATTTAATAGCTTAAGTGAATTTTTAAGCACTTTCATACGGCATGATTACTTAAAGGTATCTTTAAATTTATTTCAAAGTACTTTTTCAATTCATAAATTTGTTATTATATTTATACAACAAAGAAAAGAAAACTTTCTTAGAAAATTTATAAAGCAATTTAAAATTGAAGAAAAAAGAAGGGAAATGCCAGTATACATTTATTGAACAGATTTAATTTTAGATTTAAAATAGATATATTTTAAATTCTTAAAATATTTTCCTTATACTTTTCTTTTATAAGAACTGAATTTTTCTAAGAATCATACAATGTTTGTTACACTCATAAAAATACTGCTTCTGCAATATGATGTATTTATTGTTCCCACATTTTGCTGCTATTTTTAAAAGTACTAAAAATATCGAATGAGTACAAGAATATTTTGAAGTTGCAACTTTAAAAAGTACAAGATTATTTTTAAAAACTTAATTCAACTCTTTATGTTAAACTAACTATTAAAACGCATATAAACACTTTTTAACCGCCAAAAGCACCATGTGCAAAATTTACGAGAACTTACTTTTAATTTTTGTGACATACTTGTTAACTGTTAAAAAGCAATTTTCAAATAAAATGTTTTAAAGATACAATTGTTTTCAAAAGATATGTACTTTAAAATGCGGAATATTAAGTATTTTTAACTCGTATTAAAATTTATCGTTGTAAATATTTTTATTCACAATAAGTGAACGTTTTTTTAATTTGAAAAAGGAATTTTTTAATAAGTTATTATTCGAGGTTTTCGTTTTTTTTTTTTTTTTTTTTTTTTTTTTTAAATATTTTTTCTTTAAGACGTGGTATATTATGTTTTATTACTTGTATAAGATTTAATTTATTTTAACTTTTCGTAAAATATCACAAATTGGCACATCGACAACTATGCCGTAATGACTAAAAATTGTGCTAAATAAATCAGTTCTATTTTAATGGGCTGCACATATTTATACTAATTAGGTGCAAAAAGTCAAGCAATTCATCAAAGAGAAACTTTTAAAATGAAAAGTAGTTACGTCATCACTGAATTGGTTGTGTATGTGTATCTTCTTATATTCACATTACAAGTTTAAACTTGTAATCCCTGAACAGTACTCTTCTGACACACTCAAATAACTGCATTCGGGGGGGGGGGGATTTTTAAGATTACAGCAAATTTCCGAGCAGTGTAATTTCAAAGTATATAAATTTAAGTCAATCCATAAATTTCAGTCGAAAACGAACAACGTATTTTGTAGTCATAGAAGAATAAAGAAAAATGAATGCATACATAGACAGAAAAAGAATACTCCAAATGCATAAGATTTTCAATTAAATTCAACCACCCGAACCGATAAAATCCAAAAATTAATTCCACACAAGTTAAAATATAGACGGAATCAACACTTAATTTTTTAGAACACTTTTTTTAAAAAAAATAATAATTTAATTAAATATCACTCCTTTTAGTTTAACGCGATCGGCTACATCATCTGATTGTTCACGTACTCGACAAAATAAAAATTTTCACGTTAAATACATTCCTAAGAAAGGCCACTTTCTACAATTCACTACACACTCTATTGCCGTAACTCTTAAGAAACCAACCAACAAGCCAATCTTGGTGATATTTTTTCTCTTTTCTTCACGCCGCAGTTGAAACTGAATTGCATAGTATTTCGTCTGGATCCCCCCCCCCTTCCCTTTTTTCCTCTTCTCCGCCAAAAAAAATGCAATCACAATGATGCCTCTGTCAAAAAGCTACCTTGCAAACGGACCTTCAGGTTGCCGCAGGGGGAAAACCTCTTTTGTCCGTCAATTCTCCCCTTTTTCCTCCTTTCCCCTTCGCGAAAGTCCTCCTTTCAGTGAAAGGAAAAGTAAGTGGGCGTGTTCAAAAGATCACGCCCCACCCTCCTTTCCTAGACGGATCCACTATTCACCGCCAGACCGAGGCCAGAGAAATAACATTACTTCACCCAACGGTCTTCTACTAATGAATGAAGTTATGTTCATGTGCCTTTAATCTCAGAACAGAAAGAAAAATGCGCGTCTTAGGGAATCGGATCCAAATAGGAGCTACATCGAATTGTGGCCTCTTCCCTCAAAGCGTCAAGGGAATGACCTCTTTTATCTGATAATTGGAGACGGTCTTTCGGATATTTGCCGCGGCCACTGAACGCATTTTAGGAGAGTTTGGCTTATTCACGAGTTATGAAATGATTTGAGACAGTCTGAAATTAGTCGAAGACCGAATTGCGAAATACTATCAGAGGAGCGCCGAATAAATTTTTATAAAAATGTAATTTTTTGAATTAACATATTAATAGTGGAACTCTGAAATTAAGTCGTATTATAAACATTTGTACTGCATTTGTGTTTGATTACAGGTATTTTTTTTTCAATAGAATTATTAAAAATTTCCATAATATTTTATTTAGCAACATGTATCTTAATTTAATAATATTTAATTCGGAAATTATATTAATTTCACTTAAGTTATACTGTTTAATTAATATTTCAAAAAATTGAATGAAAAAAAGGGTATTAATTTTTTTTTAAAAAAAAAAATAGAAATCCTATAGAAAAAAAAACTACCTTTACAAAGAAATTTGAAGACGATAAAATCGTCATAATATATTTGTATACATATTTAATTACAATAGCAGAAAAATTAAGGTAAAAGTTGGATTTCTACCTAAAAATTAAACAAACAACTTTTATTTCATAAATACTAAATCACTCCATCATATTTAAATATAAAACTATAAGACTAGTTTTCAGGAAAATCATTTATAAGCGATTTATAAAAATCGATGCTACAGATTTTCTCAAAGCCTTGTTTTTATTAATGTTTGCATCGAATTTACTACAAAACATTCTCTTTAAAAAAAATTGAGAAAATTGGAAGAAATTGCTTGCTATTAGGAAAGGTAGAATTTATTTATTTAAAAGGTTAAAAATATTATACGAACGCAGTTTTGCTAGAAACAAGTTGGAAAAGATTTGAAGGCCAGTTGATTTTGATAGTATTTTTTTTTTTTTTTTACTTCCAAACATTTTTTTTTCTTTATTTAACTTGGAAAAAAAAATAGTCGGTTGATATACCCATTAAAATTAACATGACCAGAAAAAAATTAGTGATTTTAAAACTCGTATAAAAATGGAGGCATGACAGTCTATGTGGAAGGATCGGTAAAAGCTTCTTTGTCCGTACAGAATGAGCTAATTGAATGTACAAATTGTTTCAGGGTGAGACAACATTTTCTTCTTCTTTTTTTTTTCTTTATAAAAAGATTTGGGAATATTAACCGAGAAATCAATATCTCGTTTGTTGTTGCAGTTTAAACCAAGAAAAGTTCCAGTAGGGCCACGAACAGAATCAATAGACACAAGGATGTACATATCCTTAAGAGCTTTAAGGATTTTTATGAATTTCTACAGTAACATTATCTCAAGATGAAATATTTTCTAGAGATTCTAAGGAAGAAAGGGAATCTGAATAAATCAAATACTTAGAAGCAACTTTATGCTGTATGATCCGTTTGATAGCACTGTTAATGCTTTAAAGTTCGGCAAAAAAAATAGTACATTAATCAAGGATTCTGAATTGATTTTGTTCAATTTCAATACCACTATTAAAAATTACAAATGCAAAACCAATGTGGTTATTAATTTTTCTGCCATTGATAAAACAAATAAATGAAAAATTTTCTTCAATCCTACTGTGATAGATAACTGAGTGGAATGGCACTCCGCTCTGATAGTTAAGAGAAATCGAAAAGTGGCACTAAGCAGTCGTAAAGTTTGATACAGATGACGATTATCTTTGAAAGCAATATTTTCGAGGATGAAAAAAAAAACATCAACGGGAGGAATTCCAGAAACTGCATAAACTGTTTCATAGCTAATTGTACAATGACAACCGGGGACACGAAATAAAATTCGCATCTAGATATGCAGAAAAAGCTTAGAGTTGATCTTGTAAGCAGTTGGGCCCTAGACTCTAGAGCCATATGTAATGAAAGGCAAAATACCTTGCTCGTAGATAGAGCATGGACAATGGAATTATAACGGAAAGATTCAAGGGCATTGCGACTTAATCTTTGTTGTAATTTATCACATTTATTGGAAATATAGACAATGTGTTTTTTTTCAAGAAAATTTATTATCAAGAAAACCCAAATCTTTAATTTCATCAATTAAAGCTAAAGAGATACCATCCAAGGGTAAATGAGTTGTATTAAATGGTGTGTTTCGTTTGCTAATAATCGTAACAATGGGTTTATCGCAGGATCAAATTCCAATTTAAATTGCTTGGACCAATCAAAAGCAAGATTTAAGAACTCTTAAGCAAGAGGAAAATTAACAGAAAAGTTTATTTAAACTCATAGGTCTAAAACAAAAATTAAAATAACAATAACAATTTGATTTTGGTGCGACAAATGAAAAAATATCAGCTACAAATAAAATATGTTTCCTCATAAATTTAAGGACAATGAGAACTATCCCATTTTCCATTCTCCAAAAGAGAAAACACGGGGGGGGGGGGGGGGGGGAGGTATAAATGATTTAATATGTGATATTATTAATTTATTCAGAACATAAAATGACTATGAACGCTAATACTATGAACGCTTTTCAAAATATAATCATGAAATATATAGATGCTATAAAATAAATAAATTAATATCTGTAAACATTGTAAATATCTTTTTCACTGTATTCCGAAACCAAAAATTAGCTTTCGTCAAATAGAAGGAATATAACAGCTCACTCATCATTATTTATAATCATCCCAGTGTTATATAAATAAATAGTCTTTTACATTATTTGATTTGTGAAATTACAACTTCCATCAAAATATTAAAAGCAAAAAAACTCTAAGATCTAAATCAAAAATTAAAAAGATAATAAAAATAATGTGATTTTGGTTTTGCAAATGGAAATATTTCAGCTATAAAACGAGTCAGATGCTTAAATTATCTCAGTTATCATCGATGAAATTTAAGCCAATAACTGAATACCCACTAACCCAAATCCAATCACAGAAAGCTAAATGTCACACATAGGCTGAAAAAGAAGTATACTTTATTATTTATTTACTTGCTCTTTTCG
>BMAW01043383.1:618110-660582 GCA_019974015.1 Nephila pilipes | reverse complement strand
AGAAGTCGAACTCCCAAGAAATCTTCTTTGACAAGGAAGATAAAAATTGCTTCGAAAAGTTGAAGCGCCAAACAGTCTTCAGAGAATATAAACCGATATGTACGACGCTTTTGAAAATCTAAGATTTAAATTTTGCTTAGTGGTTCTGAGGCTTGTGCTGATAACATCAAAGAACAATCCAACACAGTTGATGAACATTATCAAATGATTGAGGATTCCTAAGATATCTTTTTGATGAAATGTCCCTCAGCCTGTTATTCGTATTAAAACTGATAGAATTGAAGAGTTTATGACTTGTTCTGAAATATGGAATTTTTCACTGGTTACCTTTAAAAGAGACAAACAAATGCAATATATACATATAACATACAGTATATTGCTACACATACACATACAGTTGTTGCCACATATACATAGTTACAGGTTGGCTACATATATTGGCTGCTGGCTACACATAATACTCTAAAGACAATTAGTGAAATTAAACAGCCGGAACATATTCTCGTATTGAAAAAAAAATTAAGAGCACAAATTATCATTTTATTTCTCCATATTTCCTTTAAGTGTCCTTAAATAAAAGAACTGAATTATAAAATCTTTATCAGATATTTTAGCGAATAACTAATAAAGAATATTAAGGTACGTCTGAGACTACATTTCATCTTTTAGATCACTCCTGTAATCCGAGATATGAGTAAAACGATTTACATACGATTACTTTTAATTTTTCATCTTCATAAAAGATATGTATCTTATATCAGATTATTGTTTGGAACTGTTTCAGAAAATCCTCGAAATACAATCATTTGAATAATGATTATGCTGTATTTAAAACTAAAACTGGATTATTTTTCTAATATATAAGAGCTTTGATGTTACTCAAGTGAAAGAATTTTCCCTAGAACATCAAGACCTTTTCATAAAATTCACAATCTTAGATTTCAAAGCATTTAAAAAGTCATTTTTAAAGAAAATAATCAAATTTTCTAAAAATACACGAGTGTACTGACATTTCATAATCATCATTTGCATTTGATTCTTTTAAATGTTCCTATTCGCATCTTTTGTATTCGAGCGAGAATTTTAACACATGATTTTATATTTTCATCAAAGCCTCGAAAGTAAAAGAATGATTTTAAATAATTCCAGAAATATTCTCTCGCATTAAAAGTGTCTTTAAAAAAAGCACTTAACTTATCAGAAATGAAATTTTTATCGTATAACATTAAAGATTTCTGGGTTTGAATCAATTTTAATTGCATAGTTGTCTAAACTTTTCTCTCGACTTACTTAAAAGAATTAGAATTCTTAAAGCTTCAACAAAATGACTTTCAATTCCAATTTCGATGTTAAAGGAAGAAGTAAAATATTCTCTTTCCAGTGTATTTTGACTCTCTAAACATCCCATTTTTATTTTACTTGAGAACAGTTAAGAAATGAAAAAGAATGATGGGTTTGAAAATTAATTCAAGAGGTAAAATACTTTATTTTTCAATAGATAATTGAATTTGAAACGATATTCAAAAATAAGTAATACGAACAAAAACTTTATCAATTTAATATGTAACAAGAATGAAAGCACTTATTATAAATTAAAAAAAGAATTTCTCCTCTGTACGGATTTATCGACCATTATTTTATCTGATCAGAAAGACATTTATACTTAAATTAGAAACAATCATTTAAAGAATTATTTCTCCATAAAAATAATTTAAGCTGTAACAACTTGAGGGAAGTAATTCTCTTAAAACGATAATAGATTCAACGTTTTCTTATTCAAGAACGAAATATATTGGAATAAATTCTCTAAAACTCATTTTCTCGTTTCGTATTTTTATACAGGGGAAAATGAAATTACGGTTGATAAATTTATGCCATAATTCATAATTTTTGTATTTAAACATGGATTTCTTCTACTTTATTTTAAGCTTTTTGACCAAATTATACAGCCGTGATCATTAAGTTTCCTAAGTTTCATTAATCTAAATTGTTATTTGAGAGAAAATAAAGTAATTTATATTTCATCCAATAAACAACTCATTACATATAATTAGCCTTAATAAATTAGATAGCCTTAATTTCGTGGAGAAATTAACAATTAGAGCAAATAGAAAAGAAATTATGTGAAACCTCATTTAATTAATTTATCGCAAGCTTTTGAGCACAAATTCTTCGCTTTACTAAATATGTTACCATTTACGCGTGTACTTTAATACTGAATTAAACTATAATGTTTATTTATTATTAGGATTTATAGTAAGAGTGCTCCTGTTTAATATAAGAGGATTAAGTTAATATAGCGGTTTTTACTTCATCCTTTACACACACACTGATATTAAATTTTGGTTCACATTTCACACAAGAAATGT
This sequence comes from Nephila pilipes, assembly GCA_019974015.1. Taxonomy (NCBI): domain Eukaryota; kingdom Metazoa; phylum Arthropoda; class Arachnida; order Araneae; family Nephilidae; genus Nephila; species Nephila pilipes. Next base: position 658,213 of record BMAW01043383.1, on the reverse strand, counting down.
CAGTTCCAAATTTGTAACAATAATTCGTGAATTAACATCTGTTCAATGAAGTACCAAACAGGTGAAAAGAATTTTATGTTTACAATAGTACATTCTTTTGACATATAACATCCTCTTTGAACTTGAAAACCTTAGTAAAAATTTTGAGATTGAAATGATATTTATAGCAAAAAGGAGTATTTCGAGTTATCCATGTGATCTGTGGTAAGTGAACCTAATATAAATATTGTGATCGTTTATTAAGGCCGCACTGAGAATCAACTCTAGGACTATTGTCGATGGACCTCGTAATTTTGGCCCTCAATCAAGTGTGACGAGGACGATATCTAAAATGGCTCTTCCATCTCTTAATTTCCACACCATGTCAATGGGAGTACTTGGGACCTTGAATAAGTTAAATGTGCATCAACCCCGCTACACAGCGAGTCTTTAATTGAATCAGATCTCAGGCGCACTAATCGACGAAAACAATACCGGATGCGAGTCTACGATCATAATCATCAGGCTACCATGGCCACTGGTAACATCTTGAAACGAATGATTATTCTTGTTCTAATACTTTTAGATTTATAAATAAATAAAAGAAAGTAAGGAACTAGGAATACGTGTTTGACAAGCTCTAAAAGTAAAGAAAATCTCAATAGTTCGCTTGCAGATCAGATAGTAAAATTGATATTATTAACACCCTATATGTAAACTGTAATGAACTAACATTACGATTACTTGTATATATGTATGTATGTATATATATATATATATATATATATATATATATATATATATAGAGAGAGAGAGAGAGAGAGAGAGAGAGAGAGAGAGAATATTTATTATAAATAAGACTTTTTATAATTTTACAAATAAATTTTTAGTAATACTTATTGTTTGTGTTATTCTTCACTCTGATATCTCTTTATTCTTTCATTCACTCATTTTTACATTTGCTTTCTATAAAACTTCTTTCGTTTTAGTGGGGCCGTGGTAGATGAGTGATCATAGTCGCGAACTTGCTACCGGCGCTCTTTCTATCGAGTCCCGTGGGTTCAAGCCCTGATCTTACCTAAAACGCGCCTTCTAGTGGGACTGAAGCACGTTAAATCTACCGTGGTCCCAAGTCCGCCTGTTGACATGGTGCGCAAATTTGGAGAGAGAGAGGTGCCAGAGTTCAGGTGTCATCCTCATCCCTTGACCGAGATTCAAAATTATTATCAATTCAGTTCGTCGTCAATAGTCCTCGTGTTGCTTCGAGATACGAAATAAATAATAAATCAAATCTTTCATTTCAGTTATAAATTTAATTTGGAGCAAAGCAAGGAAGTAATTAAAACACATTGTTTAATACCTAATTTGCAAGATAAAATTTAAAAAAAAAAAACTGACTTAAGTCATCATAGGAAGCTACTATAACACTTTAAGTAAGCAAATTTCTAATTTGCTTATTTTATTTGAAATTTTATACTCTTAGAAATATTATGAAAGGTATTAAAATTATTTGCGATTTTGATATCTGTTTTCTTTTTAACGGGATATTTTACGATCGACTAAGAGTTTTGACTTAATTATTTTTGTAATGTGTCTTGCACCATTCGTTTCTGCATAAACTATTTTTGATATTTAAAATCAATATACAAGATATTAACTAACAGATGTTGATGATGAAGGCATTACTTATAGATGAAACTATATTTTCTCGAATTGTTGAAAGTAAGAAGTTCATAAATTATAATATGTTTTGATTTTACTCTAGAGTAAAAGAAAGATTTACTTTAATGCATATAAAAGCAGTTTCCTGCATTTGAGAAAACGAGAAAAGGTATGAAGTTGATTTGTACGGTTTTCACTTTACATTTTTGAAGCTTTTAGAAAGGAAAGAAAAGGAGAAATAGCATTTCGGAAACTGCATATCATGAAAAAGACTTTAAAAAGGATCTGAAAGCTCTTCAATCGATAAGTTTGGTGTATTTTCAAACATAAACTTTAAGAAAAGCATAAAAGCTTTTTCTATTTGCTTACTTTTGCATTTAAATCTTGCGCAACAGTTATGCAAAAACAGTTTTTCATAAAACATATTAAGGATCATTGCCTTTGCTTACATTGACTTGCAATTTATTTTTGTCATATTTTTTTCTTTAAGTAAATTATGGAAGTTTGCAAAATAATTTAATATGTTCACCCAAACTGAGGAGTTAAAAAAAAGTTTGAGCCTGTGATACAAATTAAAGCAAATAAGTTGTCGTATTTACCTGTTTCGCACTGATTCAGCAATTGTAAACAGTGTAAGGAGATTGTCTGGGCTGAACAACCCCAAAAAATTTATATTCCTTACACTTCCTTCTTTTTTTTTTTTTTTTTTTTTTTAATATTCCGTTTCTCAACAATGCACACAAAGCACCCTTTCATTCCGCTCTTATGAATTGAAAAAAATTAGTTTGAATTATGTTTGTTGCGTTTATTTATTTCTTTAAAAAAAGACAAATATTGATTTTTTTTCATTTTAAAAGATTTTTCTTTTACGGATTATTGATTCTACTTCTCATTTTCGTAAGTGGCGATTACTCATTGCGAAATATAATTCGTATCTAAAAACATCCCAATGCTAAGCCGCAGCCATTTTTGTCCAACAATATGATATTTATATGTAATTTATAAGGTATACGCAAAAATTGCTCACAAACTATTTCATATGTTACGATTCAATAAAAACGCGTAGTGATTATTAGTAAGATAATAATGGGTACAAATAATTCTCATCAGCGTTGTAATAATTTTGGAGAAAAATTGTATTGTTTATTTAATCAATTGCAATTGCATATGTTGTAAGATCATTGCGATTCATTGCTCTGAAATTAATGTAAACATCGTCAATAATCATCGCTTTCAGAAGATTTATTTGAGTCTCCCATAACATATGCACTTTCAGATATGTCTTGAATTATATACTTCTTCAAATTTATATGAAAGCAATTCTGAGGTAACTGATAACTGATAATCAATATTACATCGTTGGTCTAAATTAGTTCCGTATTCTCTTTTTGTATGAGTAAATCCGTACTAGAATTATTTTCGACTTTTTCATTGTCATTATACAATGTAGACCTGTGATTACGGCAGCTTAGTGGCCACGATTTCGAACACACGTTGTTTTTCCTTCGTGTCGTGGGATTGATTCCTGTTGCCACTTAAGACCCGACGTGTGAGAGAGGCTTATGTAAGTTAAATTTATCAAGGCTCAAAGTCCTTCTCCTGACGAAATATAGAAGTTTGGAAGAAGAGGTTCCAACTCACACACGTGTCGTCCACGACGCTTGACCGGGATTCAAATTTACAAGGTTCGTCGCCAATAGCCTAGAGTTGCTTCTAACAGTTAATAAAAAAAGTTAATAAAAAAAAAACCCAGTCAAAAAAAGAATATAGACCTTTTTTTTTAAAAAAGAAAAAATACACTTCTGTTTTCCGGTATGTTTTTAGATTGTTACTTATAGCTCGATAGAAAAATATGAGTTACTTTGATCAAAAACAATCTGACATGTCTATTTTTAATCCTTCGAATGTTCCAAAATATATTATCACTATTTATGACTCTTCATTTAATAAGTAACATAAGAATTTCACCTAAAGCAAAGTCTAATAATATTTTCTACACAATCATGAGTGTCACTCTTTGACATTTTTAATTAATTATTTGCTAGAAAGTTGAAGACATAGCTAATTTTTTGCAACCATGATTCACAATAATTTTTATTTTACCAAAAAAATTTTCATGTATTAATAAACATAGTTGAGGGGGACAAAGTTTAATTTTATACATATAAATGAATCATATTAACATTAAATGAATAATGTGGAATAGTAAAGTGTGTGTCTACTTTCGTTACAATTTCAAACTTTTTATTTCAATAAAATCAACGAAATTCTGTATTATTCCGGAATAGTCTGCTTATTATAAGACATTTCTGATTATGAGGCAAATTTTGTTTTATAATTATTACATTTGTGTAAAATCTTTAAATTATTTTCGTTTAAGATAAAGGTATACATTTGATTTTTATAAATTTCCACCTTTACATTTTCTAAAAAAGCTTGGATAGACTAATTTATAATTTACATTTTTCTTGAGTGTAAATTACATTTATTTATATTATATAAGGTCAAATTTGTTGATAAGATTAAATAAAAAAAGAAACAAGTGTAAATTATTGATTTTCAATATTAAGTAATAATAATTATTATAAATAGACTGTTCGATTGATTAGTTTAAATATTTTCTGGCATGCATCCCATTCACTTCTCCAAAAAAAAAATCAAATATTTACTCATTAGTCCAAATTTGAATATTCTTCCTCAAGTTTTAAAGCTGTGGAAAAGATATCTGAAAATTAGTAGAATAACGTAATTAATAGTTTACGTCTATCTACATCAACAAATATTAAAAAAATCCGAATCTTGAGAATTGTGGGAAGCAAAAATAAGATTCAGCTCATAAATGTATAATAACGTTAAAAAATTGATGTTGCAGAATTAAAAAAAAAAAAAAATCAATCATGATAATGTTGCGAAATACAGTTCGTGTATTTATTAAATCTCTCTCTCTTACCGGAATATTAATTAAGCTATTAATGTAGACATTCTATACATTAATATCCACTTACATTACACTACATTCTTTAACCGAAAAGACAAATATTTATAATTTAAGTAGTTAAGATATTATTTGCTACCAATTTAATGTGCAGTCATAGGCGTAAATTATAAATTGCTATAATTTCGGATGGCTGTAATAGTTTTTCATTTCTTGTACGAACATAAAATGCCTCCGCAATATTTAATGCACATAAAATTATTCAAAAATTTAGACCTGGGTCATATTTAAAAATAATATTTATTAAAACATAGGTTGCGTGCATTTAACGTATTTTGCATATTTCTTAAAAATTCATAATAGAATGACATATATAAGTCAAAATTATATTTAAATTCTATCCATTTAATTCAAATATTTTTCACACTAATACTGAAGTATTTGTAACATTTGTATCCGATTACTAAGGAAAACGGAAAATAATCAAAATGATGACTACAATAAGTAATAGTTGAAAAATTAAGTGAAATTGCATTCGCATGGATCTTTAATTGTTTTCAATTCACTGTATTTCCACTTTCGCTAAAATAATTGTGATTATATAAAATAACATCGATGCTATGTGTCATCCAGAAACATAAAAAGGGATGCAAATTTTACAATACAGTTTCCAAATTTCAGTGAGATTGGAAATGAATGTTTATCGGCTATCAAATGTGGCGGCTGAAACATCAAAGGAGAGTAAAATGATAATTTGTTGCAAAATTAGGTTGCAACTAAGTCTGATATTTGATTATTTTAAATATTTATAAATTGTATAACTTTATAAAGGAATAGGTACACTAAATTTATCCATTAAGTGCTTAGCTTGACCCTTACTCTAGGATTCGCAAATATTTGTAATCACAGAAGTACCTGATAATCTTCTTACGTATTTTACCTTGAATTGAGATTAAACATTAATTGGAACAATTTCCTGGAACAAAACAGCTGTTTTTTCCCTTGCTTTCTATTTCCAAATGAAATTTGTTAAGGAAGCTTTCGAGCAACATGTATTCAGAATATTTAATTTTCTCTGGGGATTATTCTTAATTCTTTAGAGCATGGGTGTCTAAGCTATGGCCGTTTCAGGGCCACATTCCAGCAAAAAAAAATTTACTGGACCGCACTGCAACAAAAAAAAAAATTTGCAGGGCCACACATGCAATATTTTTTCCACATATTGAATAATATATGTAGTTTTATTGAAATAAATTAACTTATTTTATTATAAATTTTTTAAATTTGAATTAGATATGTATAGGTACATATTTATTTTAAATTTGTAACAGTTTCGTTTTATTTAGTTTGAATTTCATAAAGATGGAAAAAATTCGAATTAATGAGATGGATGAATTTGCTTTTGTTGAACAAGCAAATCGATATCGAGATCAAAAGACGAGGTTGCAATTCTTAATGCATTTTCAAGATGTTTGTCAATTATCTTTGTCCTATTTTTGTTTTTTGTATGCTTTATTCTTGAAAATAATTGTTCAATAAATGTAGCCAAAAGCTGAAGACAATAATAAAGCATGATTGTGAAAATTAGGATATATATCGTGGGGTAGGTAATCATTATAAAACTCCAGTAAAGAAACATTCCCAAATTTTTCTTTAAGTTGAATGTCACTTTGCAGTTCAATGCATTCAATTTGAAGATTTGAAGGTAATTTATTTATTTCTAGAGAAAATGGGGCAGGCCTCCTTTTCTGTGAAGGGCTCCTTTGGTCAAAAGGATTAGGAAACCATAATACAATGCAATACACTGCATGCAAATATTGTAATTCTTCAAAAATTTCGTCGTCGAGTGGATACACACATAATTCGAAACGTAAATTCTCATCGTATACTAAGATGTTTTTATTTAAATTTTATTTCAAAATAAATGTCAACGAATCGATTATATCTGAAAAATATAGCAAACATTTATTTTTTAAATAAAAATGTATAAATTTAAATATTTTCATAATTTGCGTTTGGGCCGCACTTCAGTCAAGCATGCCTTAGGGAATATAGTAAGTATTGCAATTTGTGTATGGCTAGTTACTATTAGGGTGCAAAGCTCATATTCAAAAAAAGATCAAAAACTGAAAACATTCGTAATACGAAATGTTCTGGCTGTGCTCTTTAAATAGTTTCTGCTCGCTTCATTTATATCTTTTTAAGATCTCATTGCATTTGACTAAAACGTTAAGGATATATTTTAGTTTAATGTGTGAGTTAAGTAAAAGGTAGTAGACTTCAAAATGTTAGTAGAAAAATCTATTTAGCAAAAGATTTTTGAATCTAATTAATTTAAATGGTGAACAATTAATTTAAAAACTAAAATTTTCTTTAATGTGGCTTTTTTTGAATATTGGTAAAACACAGGATGAGAGAATTTATATTTTATTATTTGGTTTAAAAAACCAATATTTTTTCTCCTCTATTGATCAAAATGCTTAAAAATAACTTTCTTCCTACACAAACCTTATTATTTTCTTGTAAGCCTTTATTTAGTAACCCCAGGAAATAAAACAAAAATTTCATTTTCTTATACAACATTTTACATTCAAATAATAGACAAAATTTACGTTAAACTACGTTAAATATTGCCAAAATATATTGTAATAAAGTTATTACATTTCAATTTTTCTAGAAATAAATTAATCTCGAAAACTTTGCGATTCGGCAAAATACGTGCATCAAAGCTCATACGTAATATTTGCATTAATTGGACTAAGTACTTATTAACTTAATTTTGCGTACTAATATCTTAGAGTACAGGGGGAGTTAATTTGAAAAGTCAAATACTTCTTAAAAATGCATGGACTCGTTCCAGGGTAACTGGAGATAATACATGGGGTAAAAAATAAAATTAAATGCCTCGCCCACGATGTAATGTGGGGTTTCATTTTGAAGTGAACCCCTCCTCATAATCCCTAGGGTCTCTTCCTCCCAATCCCCTAAGCTTACGTTCAATCCGTTTCACCTTTATTGGATGACAGATTGGAGATGAAAATTTAAAATACTCTCAAATTTTAAATTTTGTCTTACTTTTCAATAGTTAAAAGAATATTGGGGGTCCTTTGTGTTGTATTTACACTCGCCATTTAGTAAAAAAAATTGTAATTAATTCTTTAACTTTATTTTTACTTGTTTGTGAAATTTTATATGGATGCACATATATCTTTATTCTATTAAGATAGATATTTACATCAGTTTTGACTAACTCTTGTTAGTATTTATTATTTCCTAAATTCGTAAAAAATAAATCTCGGACAACACACAACCTTATACCATAATTTTTAATTTTCGTAGCTTCTCATTTTGACCAATAATGGAAGGTTTATTAAAAAAATCTTTTTTCGCATGCTCCTTAGTTTTATTTAAAATTTATAACGAAAAAAATTAATTTAGCGCCTCATTATCTTACTTTTCCCATCAATGTGCTCTGAACCTTAATTTTTTAAAATGCTTTCAGCACATGCGCTTTTCTTTTAATATAAGATTGTGAACATTATTTTACCTCCGACAAAAAAACCACACACATCAAATTATACATGATATTTCGCTACTGTTTTGAGTTAAAGATAAATTTCTGATTGAAATATGTTATTTTTCAGGTTTATATTTTGAAAGATGATCTCTTATGTAAAATTTTAAGAAAAAAAAGACTTTAACAATCTACATATTTTTGAAACATTTAATGTTTTTAAACCTTAATTAATTAAGTCTGCTTTTAAAATAATTTCTGTTAATGTTGATTTTTTTTTTATATATCGAGTCCGAAATAAAGGTACTTTTTCTCAATGTGTGTATCGTAAAGATAAAATACTTTTACAGTAAATTAGACATTTCTGAGTAATAAGGTTAATGAAAAAAGGAGAATATATGAAAATATATGAAACATTCGAAGTTAAAAGAAACAGGTCTATTTAATAAGTTTTTAAATACACGGCACACACACGCACGCAAATTAGTTATTTATCCGAAAATATTATTTCCTAATCGACGTTTTATTGCTATTTATATTCTATTGACTTATATAAAATTATTGGCTGAGTAAAACATTCAAAATTTGATTTTATGTTACTTAAGAAAATATTTACACAATTTTTTTTTTGTTTACTTATGTATTGATACGCAAAAAAAATTAAAACATTTTTTTTTTTTACTTTTTTTCTCATAGTTTATTAACTTCGCAATAGCCCTCATATTCTTAAAAGCAATATGAGGGCTATTGGTGATAAACCTCGTAACTTTGAACCTCAGTCAAGGGACAAAGATTTCATTTGAGCTGTCACTACATTCTTCAAACTTCCACATGAAGCCAATGGGAGGACCTGGAGCTTCGACAGATTTAACGTGCATCATTTCCGCTACATCTTTTATAATCACCACCAGATTGAAATGGAGTTTTATTCCTTTCCGTAAGAAAGTTGCGATTAAATAAGAAGTCACGAAAAAATTGGTTCATGATTCCATTATAAGCTTTAATGCTATTTTTATTGCTATTTGTACTTTGGAATTATGACTTAAGCATAGGATTGACTAAGATACCTATCGTATCCGAGAAAGCAATCAACAAAATGCCCAATCTTTTTCTTGTTAACTTCAACACTGCCTTAGTTCATTTCCCCTATACACTAAATTACTTAAGCTCTGGCCTTTTCAAACCACGTCTCTCTAGGGATTGATGGTTTTCAATGCGTGATTTCTTTTTCTTTTCTTTTAGTTCAAGGGAAAAAAAGTGTAATGTAAAGAATCAGAAAGGGGCTAGAAAGCTTCAGCTTTAAGACAATAGTTTCAACAATCGGAATGTTAAAACTGTGTTGTAGCAATAAAATAATTCATTAAAAGTGCTTTTTGTTGGATAGAGTTAAAATTTTCTATCTTTTAGGAAAGTAAGGATTATTTCATTTCATTATAAATGCATTATTTCGTAGCGAGGTTGCACTCAGCGTTTCCTGGAAGGTAATAAAACTTTGTTTGAATGTATGTTTCTTAAATATAGATTTGATGATATTTGTTTTTAAAATTTGATACTTAATATGTGTCAAAATTTGTTAAGTTAATCATTTACGAAAGCTATATAATACACTTTATAAAAGGTTCAAAAATATTCATCGATTTATCTCATGATTACTTTGATTTATGAGGAACATTACGCGATGTATAAGAAAACCATTGTTATTTTGTGATGTTTGACAACTAGCGATTTTCTCTTCTCTAACCTCGGAGACTTTATAATGATGGGAATTGAATTGAATTACAATTTCTTCCCAGCCAAAATGAAACGTGATTAGATAAATTAGACGAAGATAAGAAGTGAAGTGAAATGATTTAGAGATAATGATTCATAAATGAAATAAAATTGAAGGATTTATAGGATCACGGTAAGCTGATAGCTATCAGTAAATTAGATTGAAATATCGTAATTAATTATTTGGATTGAAGTAATTCTTAGTCAAAGAATTAAGATACAAAAACTACTGTTAGTGAGAAGTGTTGGAATCAGAACGAGTAATTTGGTAAACTAAGACTTTATTTTTAAACCATAATCTAGGATTGCCGAATTAAGTTGGATTCGGGAGAGAGACCTTTTCTCTAATATTCAATGATACATAAAGTATTTTATCTTGTTCGTACGTATCTTCATTTGAAGTCTAATACATATTGACTAGTTAATAAGAAGGATAGAGATGACATTAGAATTAAATAATTGAGGACGGTCGTCACAATACTGTCATCTAATTAATTTTTTTTCTCCTTTAAGTTAATGATTGAACCAATCATGGGTAGTCTTTTGTTAACAAAGTGATGTAAATCAGTGAAGAAGTTCTGATTAATTTTATTCGAGCAAGACATTCTTATGTGGATTACATATAAAATGATCTCATATGGAAATAATTGGGTAATATATAAGTTTTAAAATTTAAAAAAATAAATAAATATAAATAGAGAATCTTTGTTATATGTTTCAATAATGCTGTATTTTAAGAATAGCTGGCACTTACGTTTCTTTATTATTAGTTTTTGTAGTGCTAAAGAGCAGAAAAAAAGCTAAAAATCAATGCATGAAAAATAATGAAATGCAGTGATCATATTTACCATAACGAACCCCTTTTTTACATGCTAATACTTTGAAATAAAGTCATTCAAATCAATGCATTAAGAGAGCTGATCAAATGTCAAGTATTTAAGTGCCATCGTAATGAAACTCAAAATTTTACAAAAATCGAGATAAATAAAATATTAAATTAAATGAAACCAATTAAATCGGGAAACTCGATTCATTTCGTTAAATAACTATCCCCTAAACGTAGAATTAAAGAGCTGAATACAGACTTAAAAAAAAAACTTCCATCTGAAACTTTTGATACCCTTATTTTAGTATTTGTATGCACGAATTCAGAGTGTTAAAGACTCAATAAACGGGACTCTTCTTCGGGAAATATTCCCTAGAGAGTACCTCGGAGAAAAGGAAAAGGTCTTATTCCCCCTTCCCCTCTGACGAGCATCAATAAGCGGAATCGAGGTTGTCTTCATCTAGCATCTGGAGTGTACTGTTGAAATACTGTGCCTGCTATTAATAATTCACCCGAAATGATCTCAGATGCTTTCATCAATTGTGCCTCACTGCGATATCTGCTCGGTTGTCGGCATCTCTCATTTTTCAGAGAAAGAAATTTATTCCTTTGCTTCGGAAGCTTCTCTAATGGTCTGTTTATTCTAGTGAATAGAACTCTGATTATTAATTGCGTTTCCTTTCATTACAAGAAAATCAATGTGTGCACCACGATACTCTTGATAAAGGGCTTAGAGCAGAGAAGCAACACTGGGAGCCTTTCTGAATATTTTATTTTCATGCATACGTTTTGTTTGTGTTCCAAAAAGCTTTAACATTTATTCTTCCTAAATAATTGATGTCTCAGCGAGATAGTTATAAGAATGTATGAAAACTTTTAACTTTAATTTAAAATCGCATTCTGTGCTGGGGAATAGAAATACTACTCCTTAATCAGCAATATTCCTCACTTAATCACTTATTCCTCTATTGGTATACTATCGCTTTATTTCTTCAGATCGGGTATTGCAATTGTTTAAAGAATCTCATCTGTCTGTATAGAAGTCGCGGCACTTAGTGGTTATGTCTGCATTGTTTTCGTCGAGTTGTGGGCTCGAGACCTGATGCCACTAAAGACCCACTGTATTTCGGGAATGATACGCGTTAATTCTGGTCTTAATCCCAAGTCTTCCCTTTGGCATGATGTGGAAGTTTGGAGAGGGACGTATCAGCTCAGGTGTCATTCTCGTCACTTGACTGAGGTTCAAAATCACTAGGTCCGTCACCGAAAGCCTTCGTGTTGCTTCTCAGTGAGACGTTAATAAATAATAATTACTGCTGTATAATTAGTTTTAATATTCTATTCAACTCCATTATCATGTTGCTTTTTTTTTTTTTTTTTTCAAAAATATATATAAAATATGTTATTATTTTTAATGGATATGATTCACAACAACAAGCTTTCAACTTTTGTATTTTTAATGTATTTTTCTATTCTGCATAAAAAAGTTTATTAGCTCAAAGGGTCTTTGCTATAATATCAAAACAATCTTTACTCCATAAATATATCCGAACCATGATACAAAATTCTTAAACTTCTTTTATCTTAAATAATCAATATCCAATTAAAACTTAGAAGTGCGCTTTCAAATTTCTTATTCATAAGCTGAAAATAGTGATTATGTTTAGCTTACATTAAAAATAAAAGAAAAAAAAATTAAAATCTATGGTTGGTTAATTAAATATTGATTTTTCAATTAGATTACTCAATAAGAAGTTTATAAGGAGGTGTTTTATTTTGATATTTAAGGAGCTAGTCTTTTGTTCACTTACATTTCGTTTAGTTTTCTTTCAACAAAAGTTACAGAGGTGGTTATAAAATATTTTTCTTTTTACCAGTCAGATGTTTATCATTTTAAAATATCCTTGATAAATTGTTGTTTATTTGTTTCTATTTATACTACTCGTATTTGCAATAAAAAATAAGTATTTGATGTGCAACACACCCTCTGTACTTTTATCTCTTCATGACAGCGTTTAACGGGTGGACCAGTTTTATCCCAACAGATAACCACACCCCTCTTATTGCCAGTTACTACTTTCAGCTTTCATTCTCTACCTGTTTGGATGCTAGTAAGTTGTCCTGGGGACAACCAAGCCTTCTTACTATGTAAGAAAAAAAGAAATCAATTTTGATATCATTTTTATTGTCACGACTTCCCTTCTTGGGTCGCGAATAAAAGTTTCGAGACATGCTTAATCGAAATCAAACGTTTTTACTAAACTATAACCAGTGTTTTCTTATTATTATTTAACATTTATGAACTAAGCATTTCTTATATGTGTTAAATTCGTTATTATAAAACGCAGATACTTTTAATTTTTCTTATAGTAATTACATAAAACTATGAAAGAATGTATGTAAAATTCCCTTTATAGATTGATAGTATAAAATCATGGACTAACTATCCCTGGAAAATATTTTTTACATAACTATGCAGCGAATATCTTAATATTTCCCCTTTTCACTGAGACTGGAAAATGAATTATTTTTGAAACTTTATAACAGAAACAGTACAGTCGATTTATTATGTAGGGATTAAAATAACAACGCATCTAACAGTTAACTAATTATGTGGGAATTATTTAATACTATTTTGTTTATTGCTTTGCCCTACATAAAAACAATGAATAATTCTTAAACTAACCTTCAACTCGTTTATCCACTGCTTCACATTCGATGCGCCAATCAGAAATAACTCGCATCACATCCTCTGCAACTAAAAAAAGCGATGAGATTCAAATTACCAGTAACTTGACGATAAGCGATTACTAATTATTTAATTTTCAGGAGGGAATAACTTTTGGGGCACATATTAAATTCATTTTTATAATATCCGGTCTTAATCTTAAGGAGAAGGAGGAAATCGAAATAAGATATAATGATTTGCTTTCCCAAGAAATGCAGATTACATTAAAAGGAATTAAATATATAAATCAACTTAATTTCAAAAGTTTTAGCAAGATTTAATTAAAATGTATAGATTTCCAATTAAATTTTCGTTTAATTTTGTTTCTTGATCCAGAAAGTTGGTAAATATTTTTGTAAAGTTTTGTAGAGAAAGAAATTCTGAGATGTCTTAAAATAACATTTCTCTCTATTATTTATATTTTGATATTTATAAACTAAATGAAGTATGTATGCATGTTAACAAATTAGTTCTTTTAAAATTTATTATTCGTTGAGCCTTAATAATTTCTAACTATAGATAACACCCTTCTTGAGGAAATAAGTTTTTATCTAACAGCAAAAGAGTCATATTTAGTATGATTGTCTAAGAATAATTTCAAAAATCATTTGCTTAATCTTTAATAATTACAGGAGTATTTTAGTTAGACATATGATAATAATTGCTTAAATAATTTTATCTTTTGTTTATATTTGTATTTATAAGCAAAATTATATATATATATATATATATATATATATATATATTAAGAAAATGGAAGCTGTATTTCACTTCCTACACAAGTTAAAGAGTAAAGTGAGCATTTATTTGAAATGCTTTCAAGGTCAAAAAGGCTCCGATTCGAATCGGAAAGTAGATCTGATATTCTACGTCTTGTTAGTTCATAGAATGCTTTCAACAATAGTAGACTATCATATCTAATATAGAGATGCATTTGCTTGGATAATTTTTCTAATAGAAATGTACGACATCTTATCGTTTGTTTTTTGAATGATTTTGAACAAAATTCTGACAAAAACGAATACTTTTCTCCTTTAAATTAAAAGATAAACACTAAACGACTTAAAATACTTCTCTAATATATATCATAAATTGCAAAACCAAGACCTGTTTTGAAAATGAGTGAAAGGAGGTGAATTTTTTCAAACAATTTAGTTTTTGTTGATACCTCTTTTTATCATTCAATCGATGTTCTTAAACACAGTGAAGCCTCAGTTATTAAACCGATATTTAAAATAACTTGATTATTCCGTCTATTTACATAAATAGATAAGGTAGTGTTATTTCACTATGGCCAGACTTTTCAAATTGAAGCCACTTAATTCAAATTACTTCTTTAATAACCAGAATAATGAAAAATATAAAAGGCACCATATCTTTCCCAACAAAGTGCAAGTATTGATTTCTTATTTTTAATCGTTTTATTTTTTTTTTTCATTCATTTTATATGTTTTTTTAAAATCTATTTTTAATGAATTTCTCAACTTTCTAGTAAAATTGAAATTAACTCCGATTGCCAATTATTTGTTGCTTCGGGTATAAAAAAAATTTCCCCTCTTAAATGAATTTGTTGTAATTATTTGCGAAAATTTACCAGACAGTTAAACAATGCTTCAAAATAATCACTGAAATATCTTAATACCACTCATTTATTTCACAAAATTAAATTTGAGAGCATGTGGTGTCTGTGTCTAATGCATTAAAACTGAATTTGATTTCAACGACTCTTTTTGGCTCATTTTTATTTGTTAGCTCATCTTAATTCATATTAAAATTATTCTTTCTTTCTAATATTCAACATTACTATCGTCTCTGTTCACTCTATTCATAATACATATGTATATTATATATATATATATATACTAAATGATTTAAAGCAGTAAATTTAATGCAATCTGATATAAAGCAGTAAATTTAATGCAAACTGTTTTAAAGCAGTATATTTAATGCAAACTGTTTTAAAGCAGTAAAATTAAAAGTTGACCTTTGTAACAGTTGCAGTTAACTAATATAACGTCTATAATGCATTTAATTTCAGTATGAGCCCGTTTATTACATAAACTCTTATTACCTTTTTAAATTTAGACAAATATTCGCTCTAAATTATTAGAAAAAGTTCTTGAAATAATTAAGTGAATACAAAATATAATATACTAGAAAAAATTTTCATTGCCTTCAATACATTTTTAGTAACAACTAATCGTCCATACATAATTAAATAAATCTGTAATGGAAAGCAGACTAGTGATATCAAAATATTAAAAAAAAAATTCTACTTTTAACTACTTAATGATATAATATAATATTATATATCAGTTTTATAATATATTATTATATATATAATGTAATATTATATTAAATTATATATGTAATATTATATTATATTAAATTATATGTATAATATAATATTATATTAAATTATATACATAGTATAATATTATTATATTTTTTTTATTGATGAATACTCTCTACTTTAAAAAACTTATTGACTTAATTCTCACAGAGTTATATTACTTGAAATTCTTTTTAAATTTAAATATGTTTGTAGATTTGAGTAGAATTTTAAACAGATCTCGCCTAAAATTAAGAACAATTTAATTAATTAAATGGTTTGTAACATTTTATACATTGCTCCAAAAATAACTGCACTTAAGTTGTTGAGAAAAATACTTTTATTAATTTTCATGAATAAAATATTAATTACAAGTTAGAATCATTTGATATTTTGAATCTGGATTTAAACGGATCCGGAAGCTAAATTAAGAATGATATAAACATTTTGGTTGTCAGAGTATTTGCCTTAATTTTAACAAAATCATGTTCTCCAGTATAGAAAATAGTTACTATGAAGTAATTAATTAAGATATAAATTAATTTTATAGAAATACTCAAACAATTTTGTAAGTAAAAATGTTTATAAATTCTCAGTTTATTTTCTTTTTCGTAAAATTGCATTGAACATTCATATTTTATTCATTGAAAAACATTAATCCCATTTTCTCATTTATTACTTTTAAGGTACCTGAGAGTAATACTGCCACTGGTTGGTTTAAATGTTAATTTCAAAGTTTACCAATTGATTGAATGTTTTTACTAACGTTGCACTGGAAGCTACACGAGGACTATTGGCACAAAGTTAACAAACGACTCTACTTTGAAAAAGAAATTAAGAAAAGCTATTGAAAGGCATCAAGTGAGATTTGTTAAATAATATCTTTCCTCAGAACGTCGTTATCATTGCATGACTTTCCAGAATAATTGTTATTTTGATCTAACAAGTTTACCTTTTTTGGGGATTTTTTTTTTTTATCGCCAGGTCAAAATGCCATCAAATACATAGAGGATTGGAAGGAACTGAAGTTAAGGAAATATTAACAGTGCTTCCTTTTTTTTTATTTACATTCAACTTATTTCAAATAAAAATTAAGTTATGTGCATAAAAATAATAAAGTCGTATCCTTTTTCTATTTCTCTTTTTTTGCTTAAGGGATATAAAATTTGATCAGAAACGGGTTTATAAAGAAAAGTTGAAAGTGGCCTTATTACCTTCAATGGATATATTGTAACGTTGGACTATATCGCGATTTTTCCATCAGTACCTTGGAACTTCTTTATTCATATTGCTTAGAATGAAATATATTCCAAAAAAATGAAACCAGACTTTTACTGATTAGATTGAAATTATGAAGTATAGAGAATAGATTGGATTAATTACATTTATAAGCAGTGATGAAATAAACTATCGGGAGTTAAAGAATTGGAAGTTAGTTGATGGTACAACTAGTGAGGTTAGGCTTAGATTTGGTTTTGTTTTTATTAGCGTCGCACTAGAAGCAACTCGAGGGCTATTGGCAACGGACTTCGTAATTTTGAACCTCGGTCAAGTGACGAGGACGATACCTGAGCTGGCACGCCCTCTCCTAACTTCCACACTACACCAACGGGAGGACTTCGGGTTCGAAAGATTTAACGTGCATCAGATACAACTAGTGAGAGTGATAGTGAATAAAAAGGAAACGTAAGATCTCGTAGTTTGCAGTTTAAGAAGCATTCTAGAAGAAGTTGGAAGAGGGTTCAAGGATTAAATTCTCAATTCCGGTTAGTCTACTCTCTCGAACCCAAGTGAGTTGGTAAGAAATGAATTGATTTGATATTCTAAATGTCTGTTCAAACACATTTGGAGAGTTTAACTACACAGAAAACAATACTGACAATTGATTTTAATAATTGAAAAAGAAAATAATATTAAATTGAATAGTACCATTATTGAACCCTCTCTTTCTTTTCATTAGATTATTTGTGTTGATTATTTTGGCGTAGTGACGGGAGGGGAAGGGCAGTAAAAATTACTGTACAGTGAAATTTTAAAACTGAAACTATTTCTGTACTGAATTTCTTTTTGAGTAGTTTTATTTAGAAAACATTAATATTTAAATTCCGTGCTCCACATAAATATTCTTTTTATCTCTTAAATAAACAACGAAATTTGAAATTAATTTTCAGATATGAATTGAAAAAAGCGGGCGCCCCCCCCCCCCCTCCCTACTTCACTCACACACATGAAAATTTTTTCGATACACCCGTAGTTGACTGTTATCCACATCTTGTTCTGCTGAAATATGCATTGTTCGCTATGAGTTGATCCGATAATCTTTGAAATACGCACTTGTTATCTTAAATATGTATCACAAGTATTAAAAATTCTGAGGAGTTATTTGAATTGTTAGAGTTGAAAAGTTAATCGAACAAAAATTAAGCTGAAAACCCTGAAAACTTAATACTTGCTACTAGATACTCTTTCTGGGTATAATGGTATATTTAAAGGCATATAAAGCACTGTAATTGCTTGTTGCAAGTATTTTTTTTTTTTTACTTGAAATAAATTCATGGACTTAAAATCATTTTTTTTTTTTAAATTTAAGAATCTGAACCCGATAAAAAAAAGTTTCAAATTAATGTACATAAAAGACAGTTTTGTTTAGTTAAAATCTTACAGTGTTCGCTCCATTTTAGAGGGAAAGAAAAAAAAGTTGAAAATATTAAATGAAGCTTGAAAACTATTAAATTGTATTTCTTCAAAATAACAAAAAGGCCTTATGAAAACTTTTTTTATGTTTTATTTCCTCTGAAATGCGATCCTTATGGTTTCAATCAAAGCACATAATAGTAAAAAATTAATTATTTTCAAAAGAATTTATTTAACTTAAATTTCTATTTATTGGATTTAAGTTTTAGGAATAAGGCTTCTTAACGTAATAGCAAAAAATTTGTTTTTCTAGTTTCTGAAACTTTGCGCTCAAAAACTTAATAGCAAAAAAAAAAAAAAAAAAAAAGAGAGAGAGAGAGAGAAAGAGAAACGAATTTAACAATTAAAATTCATTATTTTTGAACAATATTTTAAATCAATTTTTTTCCGTTTAAATAAATAATAAGACATATTCCCTCCTAATTCTTTTGTAAAAACACAAAAAAATAATAATAATAATAATAATAATCTTAAAAATGCATTTAGGTTTTACGTTTCTCATTAAATTCATTTTCCTTCAAGTATCAGATTTTTTTCCCTAATAGCTCAGTATTTATAACTGAAAGAAAACGATATAAAACGCTTATATATAACGTTAACCCAAAACATTTTTTCCTTCTCTCTTTTTTTTCTTTACATCGCCTTCTACGAATCGATTTCTTCTAATCGAAGACTTCATCTAGGACGCAAAGATATCTGGTACGTTCTAATGTGATTAGTACTTTGATTATTCATTCAAGAAGGAAGAAAGGTGGATCTAATGAATATTTGAGACTACTTTTAGACGCTTCATTAAGAAGAACAATAGCAGGTAGCTGATGAACTCCGAAGAATTAAGAAATATCAAAACAAGAAAAACTGATGCATTATGAATATTTTAAGGGCTTAAGCATTTATTTTTAATTCGTTTCTGCTTTTTATTACTGTATTTTATGATCGCCTTGGCCAAACCATGTATTCAAGAAATAATTCGCGTTTGGTTACCTTAAGAAGTTTTCCGGTACCAGTTAATTAAGCTTTTTGCAAATTATATGTTCGTCTTCAATTAACATTATGTTTGTTTTGTTTTGCAGCAATTTAGATTTGTTAAGGAAATAAAAGAATCAAATCATAAAAATTTTGGGATCTTCCCCCCCCCCCTTCAACTCGCTTATGATTTGCTTTAATTATACTTATTTTTTCGAAAATCTGTTAAGCATTTAAATAATTTTTTCGCACGTAGTTATTATTAATGACACGCTACATTAATTATCCCCTTACGCCGTTTGCGATTTCATTATAGCTCCGAGTTTTATCAATTTAATACCAAAGAAACAATTATACAGTTCCTCTTAATATAAATGTAGAAACCACCCAGTTTTAACCAGTTGAACACATTTTAAAGAATTTTTTTGATTTGTTTCTTTCCCAGCTTACAGTCAGCAGGAAGATATTATGAAAAGTAATCCATTTCAGATTAATGTTTTTAATACTGATTTTTTAAAAAAAAATTCACGAGACGGAAATTTTTTTATGCTCTCTCATATTTTTTAAGAAATATTCTTAAAATCAATGATCATTATATAAAAAAATATGCTCAAATATTTAATTAAAGGGTTGAAAATAATATTATCATACTACTTCGAAGCGTTAAGAATTCCATATACAATAACCAAAAGGAAAGAACCAACTCTTAGCTTTCGTAAATAACGGATTAAAAATCTTATCTACTAATTATTCATCCTTTCCTAATTATATTCTTAAAAAAAAAACAATCATTGGACATTAAAAGAAATCCCATAGCTCTACAACTGAACTGTCTTTGCATTTAACGATCTTCTTTGCATTTTATAAAGTAAACATATAGCAAAATTATTCAATTTATTTTGCCTCAAGCGTATCTTTCGAGCAATAAGAGGACATTGAAAAACCTCTATTGAAAAATAAAATAGCACTCGATAAAAATATTTCTCAACTTTGAATTTTAATAAGAAAATATTTTTTGATACAACTCACTCGATCAGTTTTCCTAGCTTTAAATTCTTTAATTAGTTTTTGATCTGCAAAGCAAATATTATTTTTTCTTGCGCTTTGAATTTAACTTACATTAAGTCAGATGAAAGAAAAGTTTAGAAAAAAGAGAAATCGGAGCACTGGGGAAAGTGGGAAAAAAGACAGAGTGGGTATTTTCGATTGGATGAAATAGGGAAAAGGGAACTATGTAATCTGCAAAGAAAAATGATGTAATTTTTATGGATTAAAAAGAGAGAGAGAATAAATTAACGGTGGGTTTTGTTTCCTTTTTTTAAGGTCCATTAAAGATTCAGTACTTTCGGTTACTAGAACACACATATTATTTTTATTATTGTTATTTTTACTATTATTATTATTATTATTATTATTATTATATGTGTGTGTGTGTAATAACATTAAACTTTCAAAATTTTATCTTGCATTAAAATCGTGTGAGAGAGATGTTGCATGGGGGAAATTTCCCCCTATTTCTCCTCCTTTGTAGAGTTTTAATTATTTTTTCATTCGATAGCAAAATATAAGTTGCGATCTAATTGAAATATAATGCTCGCGACAGCCTAGTAACGAAATGAAGAGAAATCATTAACATTTTCCAATCAGAAATTTAAATTCGTCTAAAAGATAAATTATGGAAAAGTTAAACCTCATCAACAAAAACTAGACAACCTTGTACATTAAATTGATTTTCGATGAGCAAAACCATTCTATTACATTTCATAAGCTGTACAGTTTTGAAATTTGATAAAAAAAAAGGGCTCAGTGTGAAATTATTTATACTATATTAATTTTTTACACATATTCAACTTAAATTTCTTGTATGAATTACTAAAATCTACTGTGTTTCCATTTTTCACGCAAAGTTTTGTTTTAATAAGAATTCAGAAGGAAAAAATAATTTTCAATACTTCAGTATTTTTTGTTGTCGATAGAATCGCTAATATATCACAGAAATTCGGGAATTTTAAAAAGAATTTTGCCTTAAATGTTAGATAAATATAGTATTTTTGCTTACAACAAATGCTTTGATAAACATTAAGCGGAAAAAGTTATCAGTTTAGAAAGGCCTTTTAAAATAAAACTTCATTTTAAATTATTTGTACTATTTAGAGCGTAACTCTTACATTACCAGAAAAATTAAAAATTACCAGATGTGATATTACAATTTATTTAATTTTAAACATGAAACTTTTTAAATAATTCATTTGAAAATTTTAGATCTCGTTATTATACTATTTTTAAATCTAAATGAAAGATACATCATATAGTTTACAACTTAAAAATATTTCGAGATAAATTGGAAGAATTGAATAGAACTGAAGTCTCCTTTAAAGAAAACAGTTTAAAACAACTAAATAAACACTCTTTTTGAAAACTTAATTTATTTCTTTCTATTCTGATTCTAGTAGCTGTTCAGCATTTCTCGATACCTCGGAATAATAGCATTTTTCTTAAAATCGTACCATAAGTATTCATTAATTACTTTCTTATAATAAATTTCTCAATTAAAATGGTTAATCTTCTTTATAATCTAAAATAAGTTTCTCAACCTTATTTGAACTCTAAATTTGCTTATTTGACCTTGACCATTAAATATTTAAAACTCGCATTAAAAGGTCAAGTATAATTCAGGATCACAAAGCTTTAATTTTCTTCGAATTCACTTTTAATATTTTTAGCATAACAACATAATTTTCATCCAAGATTTTCTTATATCTTGTGAAAAATTATCATCTGTGCATATTTAGTAACGAAGAATCAAAATTCAGTCAACTAGTAAAAATTTATATGTGTGGTAATGTGTTTCAGAAATTAACGCTTAGTATGAATAAGATGATTTTTTAAAAACACTTTCGAAGCTCTTTTAATAATAATTTTGCAAAAGACGCATTTTCCCAAGAAGAGCATGTATCACGAAATTCACCGCTGATCTCATGTTCGCAAGTACTGTATTAACTATTATTCAATCTTTTAATTCTCGTTTTATTCCTGCTTATGTAACTTATGTGCCTCAGTTCCTTTAATAAAACATTTATGCTTTTAAGAACGAAATACGAATCAATATGTTTGTGTAGATAGAATCACTCACGAAATGTTTGATATTACAATAACACTCGAAAAAGATTTTTACTATCAAAGGCGATATAAAATCTTATTGTCGTAAAACTTTGCATTTATCTGAAGAAATTAACCTTCAGCGTAAAATGAATGACAAGTTTTACTAGAAAATAATCGCTTTAAGAACCGTTAAACGTTTATAAAAAAAAAAAGTATAACAATTAAAATATGATTAATGTAATTTTTAATATTTGGAAATTACATCTACATTTGCACTTAAAATATGCGTTTAGAACGAGTGCTTTAATTATTGAATTTTGAGATGATATGAAAAGTAAAATCAAACTAATATCTTATGTGAGCCATTTAATTACTGTTTCGCACTTCAAGGTTAAAATTGTACAATTTCAAAAAGGCAAATTCAACTATAAGAATATTTAACCGTTGTTGGAAAGGTAAAATAATTATAGTTGTCAGGAAAAGCTAAAATGTATAGAAGGAAAAATCACATTTATATTTTTTTCACAGTAATAACATTATGGGCTCATCAATGCTTATCACTCATATTGTGCGCATTTTGCCGAACTAAGTGTGGTTAACGAATCAAATGATCTTTAAAAATCATTTAAGGCAAATTTCAGTTTCTTGGTTTTGTACCTAACGATTAAGGAATCGGATGACTATAAATTTAATGATCTGATAAATTGAGCTTATTTAATAAAATTAATTATTAAGCAACTGATTTATTTGTCGTGTAAGATGTTTTGCAAAATTTCCATAATCACGTTCATTAATTTAAATCGTATTTATTTGCTACTATACATGACAAGAGAAATGAGACACTTTATGTAATTTTTATCACGTATTTCTATCGCGACAACTATGTTTTTTTTTTTTTTTATTATTATTATTATTATTACAGAAAACTACCTTCAAAAGATGTAATGCAAAAAAAATTAGACGAACGCGCCTTTTCTTACATCATACAATGGAAAAGATATCTAACATTTGAAATTTCTTCAAAAGGACTGATATTAAAATATTTCTTCTAACAAATTGCGTTAAAAGATTTTTTCAGGAGAATTAAGGACACACACACTCATAAATTTTTAATATCTCATAGAAACTCTTAATTCATTACTTTTGTATTTCAAGTTATATAAGTGTAAGTGAATTCCTTTTATGTTCAGATATATAAAAAACTTTATGAAGATAAAGAAAATTGTTATAAATACATTCAATGTATTGGAAAACCCTATTTTTATATATTGCCTAAAAAACGCATTGCCCGAAGAAGTCTTTTAGTTTCCAGAAAAGCAATTATTTCAGGGCTCTCTCTATAACGATAGAGAAGCAGGTTTTGAATAAGGGTATTAACCTTTATCAATGCGTTCAAAATCAAAAACTACAAAAAGAAATGAAACACGTATACCTATCAAAATAGCGTTGAACCACTAGTAGATTTAATAAAGCAAAAATAAATACGAAAACTGTAAAGAAATTTAAATCTCAATATAAATTAATCAATTAATATAAACAAAAGACTGAAAAAAGAAACTAAGTAAAACTTTTCTTGTGAGAGAAACTCCCACACTCCAAGATATTTTTTGCTTTTGAGTTTTTGTCATTTAACTTTTTAACACCTATTCGAGCATTTTTAATAGTTAACAACAACAACGAAAAAGGCTTACTAAATTATAAGTGAATTATCCCTATATTTCAAAACAGAAAAATACTTTATGAAACACAAGGCTATTTCTCAAAATGCTTTTAAATATTTCGATTTCATTATTTATAGAAAATGCCTCATTAGAGCTTTCCTTTGAAGGAGCCATAGTTTCCAGGAGAGCTTTTATCCACGCACTCCTTGGCTATATATATTGAAAAAGCGATGTTAGCTTAATACGGAGATTTCATTAGAATAATCAGTAAAAAAAATGACTTTAAGAAGAGAAAGAGAAATGAAAATTTCAAAAAGGATATACAATCATCCACATATTCAGTGGTAAAATATAACCGGAAGCAATAAAGGTATTCAAAATTCTACAAATTATACGAAGAGATAAAAATTAGTCCATAAACCACAAATAAAAAAAGGTGCAAAAAATATTTTTTTTGGAAAAACTCCCAGATTATATCTAAAAAACTTTTATTTTTGGTATTCCACATATGTATATAAGTATAACATAAACGTCAGACAGCTGGTCTGATTGAAATAATATCAACGGGAAAACATCATGAAACTTAAAAGTTTCTGTGAAATACATTTAATAGCACGGAAGAAAATTTTTTAATATTTAAACTGATTACTTATGTTTAAAGAAATTATTCAAAAACTATTTTTTAGGGTTTCAAGAAAGCAGACGTCTACATTTTTTAAACGTTTCTATTGAATTAAAAGGGGAAAGCATTTTTAAGTGAAAATATTTATCAATCACTCGAATATTTAATTACTGAAAAATAGGAAACTGTCTTCATTGCTATTGAAATAAAATTTCACTCACCTAATGATGCATCTTGCGCCGAGGAGTTCGCATGTGCCCACGGAAACCATGGTGTTGGCTTCCTGTTTAAATGTCCGGTTATGTGACCTACCGGTAGGAAGGCGGGAGGTCTCAGAACGGGTAGTTGAGTGTCCAAATAAAGTCTTGTTACTGGAGTCTGTGTTTGAGTTTGAGGGTCATCATAAAAGGGAGATCTTCTTTTAGGATCGCTTCGACTTAAAATGCTAACTATGGAAAAAGGGTTCCTTGCAACGCATGGCGTCGATTGAGGAGATGAAGAAGTCTGTAGCGAACTGTCTGTTGATGGTGTTGGAGATATTTTACCTCTTGACAAGTCTTTAGACATGGCAAATTTGTTTAAAACTTTTTTTTTCTCTACAAAATAATCGGAGGCACCATGTTGGTAATAAAAATATCAATGCAATGCAAGTAATATTTTAGTTTTTGGTACATTTAATTGCAAAATTAAATTATTAATTGAACTATTTTAGAAACTTTGATTGGGATGAACAAAATGCGGTCGGGACGTGCTGGAAGCGAAATCTAGAACAACATCCCAAAGCCATCTTGTGCAGGTGTATCTATCTGACCGAGAGGCTTACTTGTCAACATTAGATAGCTATTGGTTGGATCTTGAAAGTAGCCATGTGTTGCATTGGATGAAAGGAGCGACAACCCGCCCACGGGAGAAGGGGATTGGAAAAGAGTCCATCTGACGTCATCGCTCGTGCAGGTAGCGGAAAGAGACTGCCGATTCTCTCAAACGCCACTTCAGCACGAGGAATCCCCCAAACAGCGATTCGTAGCTATGGCCTCTTATTCAATCATGCATTATGTCTACAGCATAGAATTATTCCCCCCCTAAAAAAAGATTGCATTTTTCTTTTCGTCTATCTCTCGTTTTCCCCGCTACCGGTTTTGGTGCAGTAGCTATGGATCGCAAACTTTCAGCACTTCAGGCGGAAAATAAACGCGGATTTTCCCTGCTTTTTCTTTTTTCTGCGCACATCGGAACTTTCGATTTGTAAAACTTTCACGTACTTAGTGATTGAGATTTATTGATAATAGCTCGTCTATTCGGGGATTAATAACTCTGAATTTTCAGATTAAAAGAGAGTTCTTCTTGTTTTAAAATTATTTACATTTATTCTTAGAGTTTTCATTGTTGTTGTTGAAACCTTTTAGAGAGAATTTCTATATTAATTTAATTTGAAATAAATTGTTTTTCTCGTTATTTTAAAATTATTCAAATAAGTTACTACAATTTTTCAAAAAATATTCATAATTCTTGTATACATTTAATTACTTACTTCTTTTTAATGCAGTTTTTTTTATTGTTATTTTTTTATTTCATTTTATTTTTGTTGCATGATTTATGGACTCCCAATGAAATGTTTTAGGTTCAGTTTTACTGATGTTTCATGAATACTCATGCGTTTCCGGTCTTTTAAAAATCTTTTCAGTTCTCTCTATTTTGTGATACACAACGTTAATTTTTTTGGCCTCTATGTGTAATGATAAATGGAAGGGAATCATTAAAAATATTTTTTTACGCTAATGGAAACTTTGCATATTAAATTGGTTATACTTAAGAGTTTAAAGTTACTTGTATCAAATTCAGTAATTCCGATTTAAAAAAAAATATGATACGAAAAAAATCAGTTTTTTATCAAAAAGTTTTCTTCGTAAAGTAGTTTGAGACAAAATAAATACCCATCAGATAATGGAATAATTATAATATATAATTCAAAGATACTATTTATATTCTTCTATTGTTCTAGCAACGTTTCCTGAAATCTTAAGCATTTTTTTTCTTCATAATTTGAATCAGGTATAGAATTTCGCTCTCAAATAAAAAAAAAAAACACTATTTCGAGAACAGTATAAGTGATATTTTGTGAGTCATATAGAACAATGAAATTTACTTCATCGTTTCTGTGTTTTAGACAAAATTTTCTAAAAGTATTTTCCTTCAAATGCATTATATTCATCAGAAATCATGTATAAATTGTAAAAGAAAGTAATTTCCTTTATATCAGAAAACTGTACATATGTCTTTAACTTAGAATGAGTATATCTTATAAAAATTTTCAAATTTTTTTTTCAATTCATTTAATTTTTTTATGCGTTTTCTATTAAACATACAATGTTAATATAGTTAGTATGACTTCAATATATTTTAAAGTCTTGCATATTAAAGTCTAAATATTATTATTTAAAGTCTAAATATTATTATTTAAATTCTAAATATTATTATATTAATCTAAATATTATTATATAAATATTATTATATTAGTATATTAAAGTCTTGCATATTAAAACATTTGTTAAACAGTAGGCTTTGTTTAACTATTTAACTGTCATGAAGAATAAAAGAAGTATCTCTTAAAGAACGTTCCTTACAAAATACAGTATAAAATGACAAATAATGTAATATTAATTAATGCTATTTTATTATGAATTAATACTATCTAACTATGGAATAAACATTTCATTTTATTCTAATGATAAGATAAAACATTTTTCTCAATTAGCAGTTTAATTTGCAAAGTGATAATAATTAAGAAGCAGTAATGCTTTTACAAATATATCTTACACGAGTTCTTTAATATATTTAAATTTTTAGCAAATTTAAATTTAATATAACTCCTTAAAAACTCTCCTCCTTTTTTTATACTGTAGTTGTTAATATAGAAAGACATTATGGAGTGGACCATGGTCCTTATCCTCCCTCGTTTCAGAAAAAAAAAATTGATTTTAAAACAAATTAGCAAATTATCACTTGTCATTGATCATTATCATCCTGTAAACTAAGACTTCCTTACTCATGGAAAAAAAATTGAACCTACCCCTTGTGAAAATTATAGCTCCCCTTTTAACTCTTGATCTCTTCTCCCGTCTTTTAAAAAAGTTATATCATTGTAGGATTTCATCAGTTTTAATGATTATATGTCTTTTTACTAGGAATTTTTCTTAAATAAATAAAAATACTTTTGATATATTTTTATGACATTTGTCACATTCATATGTTTCAAGAATGTTACTGTGTGTGTGCGTTACCTTTCTTTTTCCTTTTTTCTGACTTGTCTCAAAGAATTCATATGCTTTCAAGGGTCTAGACATTACATTATTTGTGCAGTAAATATTTTTCGTGCCTAAGAAATCTCATTTAATGGAAAATAGCAGCAAATATGTAGAATATTGAATACTAGTTGTTGTATGTAGAGTTTTTCAACAAAGAAAAAATTCTTCCTTAGGAGTTTAAAGGAAAATCAGAAAATATGAAAATTTTGCATTTTTGAAAATGAAGGCTCAAAATTAATGAGTTAATCATAAAACACAATCTCTTAAGCAAATATTAATTTCGAGGTAATTTTTTTTAAAAAAATGGTTATTAATTTGAGGAATCTACAGACGTAAAAAGTTTTATTAACTAAAATAAATATAGAACCGACAGATTCAATACAAAATATGATTAAAATAATAAAAATAATTAGTCTGAAACATGTAAATTGATTGAAAATTTTACATCTATAATAATACTGACGACGGTTTTTATAAGGTGTATTTAATTATTTATTCTGATTTTCGTCCTCAATCTATTTCTAGCGGTTTCTTATTCCTTCAGTGAAATAGAGAAACCTTCAATTCATTACCGAAATAATAATGGGTATGATAATATTTTAGATTATCTTAATTCTAACACAAATTTAAATCTACATTACAAGCAATTAAATAATTGTTTTAGCAACGATTTAAAAAATTCTTTCAAACCGTATAACTGATTAACAGAGAAAAAACGCAAAATCTTTTTATCAATAAAAACATGAAGTACAATAATTTTTTTTTAAAGAATGGCTTAATTTATCATAATTCATTCATGCATTAAGTTTCAATTATTACTTGGAAACATATTTTAACTTTTTGTAACAGTTTAGTAACTATTGCAACCAATTTTTGTACACTTAACTTATTCTGTCTTAAATATCCCAATTTTTTTGTATCAATTTAAAAATAAAATTCACCACGTTTATTCCCTTTCCTGAGATAACTAATTTCAATTTTAATATTTAATGTCGCTCCTGCGTAAGTTTTGTAGTTATCAAACAATAAAATAAATTACCTTAAGAAGAGCTCGTAGAAACTTAAAATTCCTTTTCTTTTCTCAGGAATCTCCTGAAATAAAAATCAAAATTAAAACCTTAGTTAGAGACAGGTAAGTTAATTTTTCTCAAATAATTCATCCGTTAAAGTCTTTGCTCTATAAGCTATGAGAACTTTTAGAACATTGTAATATTGGTCTAATTTTCTGAAATTAATAAAGCCCGTTTCAGATCCTTTATGGAAAAAATAAACAAATCCATTGTAGACTGATCATATAGTGTCCAGCTTTGTAAACGATGGTAATGAATCTCACTTTTATCAGAGATCTTGGTGCAAAATAATGATGTCTCCTGCAAATTCAGGCCTGAAAGATCATATATAGAGAGGAGTGGGAGATTGGTGCTCTATGTTTTAGTGCTAGGGTATCATTTTTCTCATTTACGAGTCGTTCAAAAGTACGGAGTTCATCACTTATAATCAATTACTTAATCAGAAGTTCATTAGGTGAAAGCCAAACTACACTTGGGAAAAAAAAAAGGTGAACGCGGTAACCGAGTGATCATAGTCCCAAGCTCGTGGCCTGTGCTCTTTCTGTCGAAACTTAGGTTTGATGTTACTAAAGACACGTGTGTTGCGGAGCTGATGCGTGTTGAATCTACCGATACTCCGAATCCCCATGACATTGGCATGAAGCGGAAGTTTGGAGAGTCGGGTAAAAGTTCAGATGTTATCCTCATCACTTGACCGAGGTTCAAAATTACGAGGTTCGTCACCAATAGTCCTCGTATATCTTCGAAGTGTGACGTTAATAAATAATCAACAATCATATATATATATATATATATATATATATATATATAATCTGTTATAGTCCCAAACTGCATATTTATTAAAAAATTCAATCATTTCACATAGTTCTTCGAAGCAGCACAAGATTTTTGAAAAAAGGACGTATCTAAAATGAATGCACGTATCTTAATAAAACGAAACACCTGATTTTTCTCCTCAGAAGGCTCAGAATTAATTAACATTTACTACTCTGTGTTGTACATTGTGATGCCTCGATGTCCAAAAAAGGTATCCGACACTGACTAACTATTGATTATGATATTTACTTACGATACACATAAACATTCATTATTGTTTCCAAGTAAAACTATGTTCAAAACCGTCTCTCTAATAATGATTTAAAATTAATTAAATTTTTACCGCAATGGGTGAGATGAGGTATATAGTAAGATATCATTCAAAGCATCTTATTAATTACCGAATTAACAATTCAGATGCATTTTAGACATCCTACTCCTGGACAAAAAGAACAACAACTATCTCCCTTTTCTCACTCTTCTTCTTCTCGTTTCACTTCAAATTTAAAAACAACTCTTAACTTCACATCGTAGATGGGAAGTGATGTAAAAGTTGGAGGGTTAGGGGCATGTCATACAATTTCTAACTAAGTGGGACAAAAGCTCAAGGAAGAAAGAAAAGTACCTCTCAAAATATTTTAACTCTTTTTTCAAGTTGGACTTTCTTAGTAACAACACACATGAATCCCCTTTTCTCTGCAATAATACTTCAGTGGAAGCGATGCTTCAAACTCCGTGCCGGGGGAGGACAATTGACAAAGAATGACGGCGTTGTTTTGAACCCGGCACTCAAGGAAAAAAAAAGATGTCTGGCCACTTTTTGTAGTGCTCTTATCAACTAGGCGAAAAGAGATCATCACTCGGATAGTTATTAAGGCGTTTTAACTTCTATAAACATTGTTGAAGGAATCTGCCATATACTCCCTCTCCAGTATCATCGCGAATATACGAAGAGGAACATTCCAAACGATATTTTGAGAAAGTCGTTTTTCCAGCTATTACTGCAATTCATGTACATCCCCTCCCTATTGTATTGAGTTTCACTTTGGGGCAGTTTCCATTTGGCGTCATCGGCTGTTTCGAGTTGAGTAACGGGTATATTAATCACGTGGGCAACAGCTGGTATATCACTAGTTGTGATTTAAGTGCGGTTGTGTTAGTTAAATATAGAGAGTGGCATGTTTTTGTGCCGGGGGCATATACAACCAATATTTATAGGCTATACTGCAATCTAGTATTCAAGTCCTGGGTCACTATTTCGGAAGGTGATTTCATCGCGTCACAATAAGGAACGGGTTTTCTATGGGCTTCTCGATTTATGGAACTATGCCAATTTGATTTGTTTTAATTATATATATATATATATATATATATATATATATATATATATATATATAATTCTATTACCTATTTTTACGATTATATACCTACTTTTACGATTATGAGCCAATTTGACTCAAAAACTGATTTCGTCTTTATTCGGCGAAGGCGTAATTCATTTCTTGTCCATTTGGATATTCTTCAAGCACACGAAGTGTCTATAAGCTAACAAAACTGAACAAATTTCGAAGATCCTGCCAAAGGCGTAAACGTTTAACGATATAGTGAAGCCTACCTCAAATGTCCTCATGGACATATGAGGTTAGAATTTCAAGCAATTCAACTTCTAAATTATGAAAACCAGTGGTAATATATAAAGTGAGATGTAGTGAAATAATAGGTGAATTGTAGAAATAAGGGAAATACTAATAATAGAGACAGTAGTACACAATAGAAGGGGAACCATAGAAGATTATTATGAGGAAGTACCTGCTACCACATTAGTATATTAGACGTCCGAATGTAATAGAATGTTGGAAGAGATAATGGATAACAGATAAATAGTACTTGATATTATTTGTATTATATTAAGATAAGTGTTATATTAAGACTTCTTATTTGTATTATATTAAGATAAGTGTTATATTAAGACTTATTATTTGTATTATATTAAGATAAGTGTTACATTAAGACTTATTATTTGTATTATATTAAGATAAGTGATATATTAAAACTTATTATTTGTATTAGATTAAGATAAGTGTTATATAAAGACTTATTATTGTATTATGTGAAGAATTTTATTAAGATAAAGACGCGTGAGATTTAGCTTCACATTCGTAGTAGATTCAAAACAGATGACCTCTAGAAACGCTCTGTAATGTCCTAGACTTAGCAGTTATCAATGCCCGGATTCAGTATAGTGAAACTTCTCGAGTAAACATTACAAAAAAACCCTTTATTTTCTTATTTTTCATTTGGCTGGAGAATTAAGTGACAATTTTAGAAATGAAGTCAACGATACTTACATTCCATTGCCAAAAATTCATGATACTGATACATGGAAAAATTGCGAAATTCAAGTGTCATGCAATAGAAATTTAAGTAAGAACTTTTATATTAAATGTAATAAAAATGTTTACGGAAAGTGTATTGTAAAAACAGATTTTACAAGTAAGAGACGCATTGAATGAAGTTTTAAATAATAAACATTTCACTAAAAATAGTTCAGATTAATTTTAAGGCAAAACACTACAATTTTACTACATGAGTGAAAGTGACTCACTTCAGTAAAAATAGGTAAATAAATACATCAATAAATTTAATGCTAAAAAGTTTTACTAATGTAATATATAAAATTATAAAGGCATCTTAATTTTATCATTTTGAAAGAAATAAACTTCTTAATCTCTATTTACCAACATATTTTTTGCACGTCAAATACAAGTCTAAAATTTCACTCTGATGTAAAATTTATTTGAAACACAAATTGTCTTGATTTTAGCTGAAATAAAGTTTTCAATATTCCTTGAACAAAAAGTAATTCGAAGGCGGGGGGGGGGAGAGAATGTTTATTTTATTCAAATCTTAAAGTAAATATTTTAGGTTGAAATTCGATTACAGTTAAGTTCTATGAGTAAGAATTTCTTTAACATATATTGAGTTATTTCCATTTTATTAAGCATTGAAATTCATAAAATTCCAATCATAGCGTATTTATAAAATTCAAATTTCATTAGAAATTTCAATCTTGTGAATACATGAAAAAATAAAATACAGGAAAAAATGATCTTCTGCAAATAAACAGATAACGTAAGTAGAAGAAAATACGATCATACTGAGGCCATTTATTTTTTGAAATTCATTTCATCGATCATAACTCTTACTTAGGTTTCATTCATTATTCGCCAGAATGAATAATAACAAATGTAATTTGACAATTAAGTGACTTGAGAATTTTAAATCTAGGGCAATAATAGTTATTGCGAATTATATAATGCAGATCAATGGTGAGCAAAAGTGTCCTCAGTGCCGCTTGCGCCTTTTCCTTGAGTTCAGTGCGATTCCCATTGAAAATTTAAATCTGTTTTTCATGTTTCAAAACTTTTTTTTACTTAATCTTTTCAAATTGACTAAGTAACTATTATTTTGTTATACAGATTTTAGGTTATTTTATTTAATAAGTCTATATATTGTTCTGTTTTTCATTTTGTTTCTAAGTCCGCGCTCATTTACGAGTTGCGGTAGCCTTGTGGTCAAGATCGTGGACTCGCGGCCGGCGTTGTTTTTGTCAAGTCGTGGGTTCAACCCCCGATGCCACTAATAGCCCGTTGTACAACTGTACTAATACACGTTAAATCTGATCGGTGTCCAAAATCCGTCTTTGATATGGTGTGGAAGTTTGGAAAGGGAGGATCCATCTCAGGTGTCATTAACGTTGCTTGATCGAGGATCAAAATGATGAGATCCATCGCCAATCGCTCTCGTGCTGCTTCTCAGTGTGGTGTTAATAAATAATTACAATTGCACTTATTTATAGTGATGATGCCATTAATGAACTAGTGCAACGCCATACCGGACCGCGCATAATATTTGTTCAACCCTATGTCTCTCCGCTAAATATTATAAGCTTTATTAATGCGCATTTTTATACTTTATTTTTGTTATTAAACTGTTAAAACAATTATTTTGTAGTTCCTACTTCTTAATTTAATTTTATTATATATATGTGTGTGTGTGTGTGCGTGCGTATTACAAAACATTTAAGACCTACGTAGAATATGTAAAAATATTAATTAAATTAATTTAAATTTTAATTTTGGTATTTAAAACAGGTTGACTATGATTTGGCTCCTCATGATATATGAAAATGTGGAATGTGGCTCTCATTGACCACATACATGCTCACCCCTGATTCAGACTATTTATGTTCATTGTTAAAAAGAAAAGTTTTAGAAAAAAGAAAAACTATCAGTGAACAATACTAGAATTTAAGTCATCCTATTCCTATATATGTATATATATATATACATTTTAAAAAAGTGAGATGGTAGAAATGCAATAATGATATCTGGATTACTTTATAACATAACTTTCTCATTCAAACGTCTTTGATGTTTTTCTTTCAATTTCCAATAGATGAAAAATACAAAAGATAAATAAGTAAAACTTCACATTTTCTGGTAACTGGTTTTTCAAAGTAGTAAATTGTATCATCCCACTCAATATTTATTTTGCAGCATTTAATCGATTCGAATTTGAGTTCAGTTAGTGAAACTGAAAGGAAATATTACAAATAGCTTTTCAAAGTAGAGTAAATTTTATGATTGAATCAAATGGTAAAAGAACGGGACACAAAAAATGAGGAAGGAAAAAAAATATTAAGATGGAAACTTTCGTTCTTTTATTACAATAATGCATTAAATATTTGAAACATACTTTCAATACCCGAAGCAAACAGAGTAGTTAAAACTCTACTTTCTAAAAAAATATTTGATTAAGATATCACTTTGAAAACAAAATATTCGTGCCTGCTTTAAATATGCATCATATGAATAACATAGTTCTTTCTTCTTAGTTTTATATTATAGGTTTCTGTACAGTTTAAGAAATGTATCTTCAAATTTCTCTGACTAATGTTTAAAAAGATAAAAGATGTATCATCTAACTATTATGAGGATGCGTTAAAAGCATACTAGAAAAGCTGTACTGAGATATTTCTGTCAAACTTTTTAATTCTTTTTAAAGGTTTTTATTTGCTGAATATGTTTGTCTATACAAGGAAGTATCAGCTTTGATACAGCGAAATAGAAGTAGATTATTAGGGAAAATGTTGTTTGGATTTTCATTACTATTTTAATAGAAAATTGGAGGGCAAATACATTAGATAAATTACTTCGAATATGCATTTATTAAATGTATCTTTTCTGATTAAACGATATTTACTGCATATTTTTTTAAAACTGTAAATTTACTGAGATAAATTAAGATACTTTATTTTTATTTCTTTATTTTAAGAATCTTTCATCACTTAAGAAATCAAATTTCTAATTTTTTAAAATAGAATTCGTTAAAGAAATGAACTAATTATTCCTTGCAAGAAAGGAACTCCAAAAAATTATTAGTATATGAAATCGATCATTTAAGTATATACTGGGAACCATTCTTGAAAACGCATATTTAAATTCTATGAAAGCGAAACATTCGAAAATATATCATTAATGTAAAACTTCGTTTTAAGCTGTACAGCAAAAAATACCGGCTGTTTAAGTACTTTTATATGCTGATTCTCGAACTACGTCATTATATGTATAATAATAATGAAAATTTCTAAAACGTAAAGTAAGAAATTGTATGTAAAAACTATAAACAGAAAATAATATAATTATTGTAAGAAATAAAATAAAAAGAATAAAAATAAGAAATAAATAAATGTGGTTCATTTAGAAGTACACACACACACAAATCATTACAATAAGCAATTAAAAAATATTGAAATATTTTTTAAAAATTAGAAATTATTAGTAAAATAAAGGGAATAAGAATAGATATGGCTTAGGATATATATATAATATCACATTAAAGTCTATTAATTTAATTTAAGGGGAAAATACTTTCTCATTTAATCTATTCTTAATGTTTGATTAATTATTCTTTCTGTGTAGCTCTAAAATCCTTCTCCACTCATTCTGTAGCCATTTTAAAGTTCTGACTGCCTCGTTCATTTTGACATTTACTATGTACTACGTATTTTCATTTCGATAATAAGTAGATTCACTTGTCTCTAGTAATCTTACTACAATTTCGATTTTTCCTCTTCATAATTTGAGAAATTCAAGTATCTGTAATGAGCTTTCCTCTATTTTGGTTTTCTTTCTAATAACATATTTTTCTGATCCTTTTTATTTAATGTTTTTATATAAAGCGCGAGAAATAACATTAAAAAGGCATTTAAATGTGTTTTAAACACTGCAAACCATATTATATTCGAGTTAGTATTAAAAAGTTTAATAATTTTAAAGATTTTAGTGACAAGGTTATGGCTAAATTTAAAATTTTTCTGGAAAACTACTATTGAAGAATTAAATTCGTAATATATGATTTGATAGTCTGTAAAGCATATTTCAGACTAAAACCACTCTGGAAAAAAATGAATATCTCCCTTATTAACAATTAGTTTATATGTATATTGATAAAAGAATTTATTGAAAAATCACTGAAAATCAAGTACATGCGCAAATCTGTATACTTTTAAAGAGTACTAAAGGATAGTTTTTATCATTTAACATATATTTCGATAATGCTGTTAGAATAAAAAAAAATCGGTGTGAAAATAATCGAAAAAGCCTTATTTTAAAAGATAATAAATTGTAATTTTAATTGACTTTTTACATTTCTCAGCATATAGATTTGCTTTGTGACTCGTTCTGAAATACTGTTTGCTGCCATAATTACCAACATTTATATCTGAATCATTTGCTATTTTAAAGAAAAGAAAGTGCAATACGCGTATGTGTTATGTACAAACTATTAGTAACTAATTTACAATTATTAATTATTATCACATATTACGAAGTAATATCGAATCGATTAAGCAATATTCACTAGCATTTATTTCCTGAATTTATTCCATTACATCGCAAAATAAAACAGGCATTGAAAATCTCCATTGAACTCAATGCAATATACAACCCACATCAATCCTTTTTTAATTTTATCTAGCCTCAATACTTTCAACTCTAATTGACTGTCTATTGATCTTTTAAATGGAATGAATGGCTTCAGTAAATGGAAAACTGGAGAAGTTTGTATCCGCCTTAAAAG
The DNA here is from genome assembly GCA_019974015.1 of Nephila pilipes. Lineage (NCBI taxonomy): Eukaryota > Metazoa > Arthropoda > Arachnida > Araneae > Nephilidae > Nephila > Nephila pilipes. The sequence goes on along the minus strand of BMAW01043383.1, from coordinate 621,088 downwards.
GAAAGGAGTTTCCGCTGGGAATTTCGTATCCTTTACTCCTGATGTGAATACTTCCTGTAAGGTATTCTTGAAATTCCTATAGGTTTGCCGTTCACAAAGATGAAATTTGTTTCACACGCCTAAATTCTACATGCGATTTCATTAATAAGGCTCACCAAATCAAAAGCGAATTCGAATACTCCGGACTTTCAATACAACAAATAAACTCTTGGGAGAACTTTTAAAATATATTAGATTATGAAATATCATACAAGAAAGATAAGGAATAGAGAACGTCTTCCTTTGTCTGTGGGTCTAAAAGCATGGTCTAACATTGACCATGTGATGATATATGGTTAATGTGAATGATTACCATTCTTGGCGAATTATTAGTATATTGGCGACGCACAAACATCTTGAAGAGAAAAAATGGTCGCTTGTGATAGAGCTACTTGAATATTAAACAAATAAACAATAAAATAATTAATATTAAGCAAATAATATCAAAAATATTATCTAAAATAAATATTTCCTTTTAAATTATTTTTATAAATTTCCGAAAAATGAGTGCACATAAAGGAATAATAATTAAATTTCATCTAGCGTTTTTTTGTAAAAATGTTAATTTTTTTTACAGTAAGCATTATTTTTAACTTCCAATTTAAAATCTCTAAGCTCCGAAAGTTCAAATAATGTTTTCTAAATTTTCATTATCGTTTATTTAAAATTTCAATAGGCAGAAAATTTCAATTAAGGAAGTGCTTAACTCTAAAAAATATGTAAAAATCAAACTCTAAAATTAAAAGCTTAGCGATTTTCACAATTAATACATTTGAAGGTTTCAAATGCTTCTCAAAAACTGAAAAACACTTAATTATTATTCAATTAGCAAGTAACAATCTTTTGATAAATTGTACAAGAATTTTTTATTTATCTAATGAAGTGATTTCAAACATTTAAATATAAGTGCAATACATTAAAAAATAAATATAAATAAATCTTTTTTATGAAACAAATCAACACTAAGCAACGAATATTTTTCAAATTTTGTTTTTACTTTATTTATTCCTTCTGCGTAAAAGAGAGTGTGGCATTCTTTTGTTTTTATTAGCCACCCAAGGGGCTATTGTTTTAGATAGGGTGTTTTGGGGTACCAGATGACTATTCAATTTCTTATCTTTTTTCTTCAATTTTAATTGTATTTAGCTTAAATATATTCAATTTAATAATTTATTGTTTGCTTGAATTTTAATTACATTTAGTTAAATATATTCAATTTAATGATTTATCGTTTGCTTTAGTTTTAATTGCATGTAGCTGATACAATATTCAATATAATAATTTATCGTTCGCTTTAATTTTAATATTGGAAAAGTTTACTATTATCCATTTCTCTATATTTCATCGTTTACTTTAATTCTCATATTTAATTGAGCAATTTAATAATATTTATATAAAAAAAAGTGCACCTTGGGTGACTAAATCTGTTCTATGTAAAACTTTTCATAGAGCTTTTTAACAGTATACTATATTTTGTTTCTTCATTTATTTTATTCTATTGATTCTAGTACTTTTAACGAGTCTTAGTTGACTTCCTGAAGTTGATTTTATGCATATACATTTTTAAAAAATAAAGCGAATCTCTTAGATTTATATATAAAATTTCTCTCAGCAGCAATCAAAAAGGGAGAATGAAGAAGATTGTAAAGGAAATATAGGATACTTTGAGTTTGTGCCTTGAGTGGGAAATTTCAGTGTACTTCATTTCCTAGAAACTGATGCAGATTTAAATTGAGAATTCTGAAGTCTAGATTTAGATTACAGACATTTGGCTGCAACTTCCGTTTATTTTCTCATTCTCTGTTAAAATATTGTTTGTTATCTCAAGTAGATGCTTTTTTTTATTTTTGTTGAACTTCCCAAACTGAAAGTTTTCAATACAGTTTAATTAAAGGTAAAAACTATTTAGTCCTTGGTCTGTCTTGCAGAGTTTGTTTTTGCAATATTGGACACATTGTAGTTAATCCGAGAAATAACTGAATTATACAAAAAGGAAATTTGCATCTGTTGCAGTCAACGCAAATTTTTATAAAAACTATTTTATAATTATGATTATTTTAAGCAAGTATAGTAATTACAATCTATTGTTTTGATGGGCCTCGAAGCGAGAGTGTTTCAAAAAGTACTTGTTTTTGCCAACAGATGTCATTGCTACAGCATGTTAGTGTTACCATTGTGTGCAGCCTTTGCTACCAAATTAACATTTGATTGTTATCGCGTTGAGCTGTCTCCTTCAATGAGATTTAGATTCATCATTACATACCGGAAAGCAAGCAACAAACAATGGGTAGCTTCCCGTGAAACTGATCCAAAGAAGGTGAAGGCGGGTCTCATTGGCCGTAAAAGGTACATTGACGATTTTTTGTATTATGAAGGGTGTCAGATGCATGAAATATCTTCGAAAAAAAAAAAACAATCAATGAAAAACACTACAGTGAGTTACCCAATTTCCATTTCCATTCCTAATACCTTGTTCTCAATTTCTAATCTGGCTGCTGTAGCCCAGTGGATATGATCGCAGCTTCACGACCGGCGGTTTTCGTCCAGTCATGGGATCGAGCTTTGATGTCACTAAAGACCCGCCTTGTAGCAGAGGCCGATGCACGTTAAACCTGTTTAGACATTTTCCTCCTGTTGGTGGGGTGGAGAGCTTTGGAAAGGGAGATGCCAGCTCAGGTGTCATCCCCGACACCTGAACGAAGTTCGAAATGACGAGGTTCATCTCCAATAGCCCTCGTATTGCTTCTGAGCGCGACGTTAACAAAACAATCACAATCGCAATCCTTCCTAATACAGATGCTATCGAACCGCCCTCAAAATTCGAGTTCTCAATACTCAGTAGTCAACATTGTAATAAAGGGTAAGGTAAGGGGAGAGTGAATAGAAATTCTAAGTAATAACATCATCTGTACATGATTCATCTCCAATAGCCCTCGTAT
>BMAW01043383.1:591900-617710 GCA_019974015.1 Nephila pilipes | reverse complement strand
TGTGCGTGTGTGTAATGATTTAAGCTTAATTTAATAATTTCTCTAAATAATAATTTAATTTTCAATTATATCCCATTCCCTAATTCAAAAGTAAAGAATTCGTTCTTATTTCCTGATCCCATTCCAAATAATCCTTTTATTTTTTTAGAAGAAGCGCTCATAAAATTTGTTTAATCCGCTTTTCCACTGTCGCAAATCTGCCAAAATAATCCCTACTAGACTCCCTGTCTTTTGTTAAAATTTCCTAGAATCTCTAATCCTATACCACGTGTTCTATGACGTCTCTTATAGAAAATCCCTAATATATAATGGGATACACAGCAAAAAGGCGCGCTTTTTTTCCACTTCGCCAGTGCAGGAGACACTGTGTTGGGACGGACTCCTCTTAACTAAATCCCATAATTTAACAACCCCAAGCCTAGCTAACTTGAGATATTTACTCATTTTATGTGACAATGTCAATGTTGTTATTGACATAGGATCCATTCTCTTACTTATTTCTGTAGATATTGTAAACAAACTTCAATTAAAGAGAAAGAAGACTAGTCCAATCAAAGTAAATCAAGCCCATGGCAATTTCCAATTGAGACAAATGTGCGAAACGTATTTAAGAATAGGAGAAATTAACAAAAAATAAGATTATATACATTATTAATAACCATTTACCTTAACTAATTTTAGGACTTCCAGATTGTAGTCTGTTTAATTTAGTTATTGATTGTAATAAAAATAGAATAATACAAAATGGAAAAAATATTACAAATATGCATTCAAAAAATGAACAACAATTATCTTCACATGTATTAGAAGAAGCAAGAAAAACAAGATACTCAGAGTAGTATAGTCAGTACCTCAGAGGACATTTTTCCACCTTTGATTGTAAAAGAACTATTTGATTCTGTGTTGTCTCTTGTATCTATTTCTTGCCTCTTGTATATTCACATATTTTTGCTAAATCTAAGTATGATATTGGTCAAATTTTAATAGAACCCCTCAGAATTCTAATGACTACTGACTTACCAGCCTCTCAAAGAACTTACAAAACATCAGCCACTGATGAAGAGGAAATTAACAAGCAAATAAAGAATTTATTGAATACTGGATTAATTAAATAATCTAATAGTAATTATTCCTCCCTTGTAACTTTAGCTTATAAAAGAGATTAAAATTGAAAAAGTAGGTTGTGCAATGATTATCTCAAAGTGAATAGTCTGGGTGAGACTGATGCTGAATTTTTACCAAGAATTAATACTTTATTGGACAAATTAACCCATGCTAAAATTTTCTCCACCCTGGACCTTGCATCTGGTTACTGGCACTTACCCCTTCATGGCCCTTCATGAGAGAAATAAATATAAACTTGCTTTTGTGACCACTGAAGGCTTATATGAATTCCAAGTTTTACCTTCTGGATTTAAGAATGCACCAGCAATATTTAATCGCACAATTCGCAGTATCGTAAACAAACATAAATTTTCAAACTTTACATGTCACTGTTTTGATGATATAATGGTTTTTTCCTAACTCCTTAGAAGAACACTATGATCAACAAAAACAAATTTTTAACATGTATCAAGTAGGAACTATTAAATTAAAATTTTCAAAATGTGTTAAAATTTTGAAAAATGAAATTAAAAGATGAAATTAATTTTTTGGGTTATGAGGTCAGAGAAGGATTTATCCCTCCAGATAATCATAACATTGAAAACATCAGAAAATTACCACCTCCAAAAAATGTAAAACAACTTCAAGGTTTTCTTGGTTCTGTAAATGTTTACAATAAATTTATTGATTGTTATGCTAAAATTAGAGAACCTTTAAACAATCTTCTTAAAAAAGATCAACAATGGGTATGGACGGAGCAATGTCAAAATTCTTTGAAGTGTTAAAATCTAAATTAATAACTAAAGCTGTTTTGCAATTACATGATCCTAAATTACCTCTTCATGTGTTTTGTGATGCTTCGCAAATAGCCATTGGAGATGTTTTAAAACAGCCAGATAGTTCTGGTAAATTACATCCAGTGTCAAATCACTCTAGGACTTTGATTGAAGAAAATATGAACAAAACTATTGTATAACTGAATTGGAATGTTTGGCTATAGTAGATGCCCTTGATACATTTTATTATTATTTGTATAGGAGAAAATTTATAATTCATACGGATCATGCAGCTCTTGTTTGGCTAAAAATGTAAAAAATCAAAGAGGTCGATTATTTAGATGGTCTTTAAACTTAAGTATGTTTGATTATGAAGATATCTAAAAGGGACAGCTAATGTTGAAGCTGACATGCTATCAAGGCATCCTACAGGCCAATATATCCAGCATACTGTGCATTTACTTAAACTAGATGAGATAAAACATTTTCAAAAAAGAAAATTTATATATTTCAAAATATAAAAAAATAGAGGAAGAACTTGTACTCAAAAAAAAATTAGTTAAAATAATTGTACCTTTTTCTCTCAGAAGAAAAGTTTTGCAAAATGCTCATGAGCAATTTGGGCATCCAGGTACTCGAAAAATGATAAACTTAATTACTCCCAGATATTATTGGCCTCATATTAATCAAGGTATTTTATCCTTTGTCAGACATTGTCATGTTTGTCAACTAAATAAAAAGAAAAGACAAAAGAGATTTGGTCTTTTACAGACTGTTCCCCCTACGGATCAACCTTTTGAATGTCTTTCTGTTGATACTGTTGGAGGATTTAATTATTATAATTCTACAAAAAGATATCTTCATATAATAATTGATCATACAACTGGATATGTATGGACTTTTCCATTCAAAAATGAAAATTCTGAAACTTATAATAATATTTTAAAACAAATTTTTCAAATTAAATACCATCTAAATTGCTAACTGATAGAAATGGTACTTTTACCTCATCTAGATTCAAACATTTCCTTAGAAATTACTATATCAAACATTTACTAACTTCTTCACACCACCCACAAACGAATGGAAAATGTGAATGTGTGAATCAATCTATTCCAACTAAAAATTAAATTGTAAACTTAATTCCCCCCCTACTAAAACGCCCTGGACTAAACCTTTGGAAAAGGTAATAAATGAATACAATTTAACACCACATTCTGTTACAAATTTTCTGTTACAAAATGTATTTTACATGGCACTTTGCCATATGACCCTCCATTAACTTACAACTAAATTTACCCTCCAGTAGAAGAAGCAAGAATATTGGCTAAAAACAATACAATCAATTATCATGATGAATACAAAATTAGATATGATACTCGTTTCATAGATTCTCCATTTCAATCAGGTTACAGTGTGATGTATGAAGAATTTAACCATCTAAATCGTAGAAAACTATCGCCATTTTTTTCAGGACCATTTGAAATTGTAAATAAACTTTCTGATATAAATTATGAAATAAATAAACCAAATGCTATAACCAAGAAATCTACTGATATTGTTCATGTTTCAAAATTAAGATCTTATTATCCTTCAGAAGAATTAAAATTAAGTTATGATAAATAATACTTTAATTCATACCATAATTATGAAAGTAATAATTAAATAAATATTAGTAATATATATATAATTAAATAATCATAATAAAAAAAATTCTACCCTTTAGTTTTTATTATACCTCCTTTTGTTCACTTACTGTTTTCACTCTCAGGAGTTTTTTGGTGGTGTTGTGATTTCTATCACAACAAGATAGAAAATTTTAGTATCCGTGCAGAAGCATGAGGGTCTATTCCAAGTACTAAAGTTAAGTACTCAACTTATCTCAAATCTAACTGGTTCGGACCGAAAGCAACAGGAAGAAGTACGAGGCACTTAAGTGAATTATAAATTTACATGAAAATAATATTAACCATTTAGTGTTTTCGAGTTTAGGGAGCAGTCCCACATGAATTTTCTTTTGCTGATGGTTTCTGGCCAGTTGATAGAGAGCATGAGTAAAGAGGAGTTTAGTTTAGTTTAGTTTAGTTTTTATTAACGTCGCACTAGAAGCAACACGAGGGCTATTGGCGACGGACCTCGTAATTTTGAGTCACGGTCAAGTGACGAGGACGACACCTGAGCTGGCACCTTCCTCTCCTAACATCCACACCAAGCCAACGGGAGGACTTTGGGCCCCGACAGATTTAACGTGCATTAGCACCGGCTACACAGCGGGTCTTTTTTGGCCAAGGATCGAACCCGCGACGGAACGAAAACCTCCGGCCACGAATCTGAAACCATGAATGAGTAATGAGGAAAGCGACCTTCTTACTTTTGGATTTATCCAAATATTATCTTGTGGTTCTCATACTACTAATTTTTTATTTTTATTGTGGTCCACATACCGTTAGTTACACTATGTGTGGCTCAAATGTATCCACAAAAAACAGATGCATAGTTTCTTGTATATTTTGTTTCATATGGAGTGCATTAACAAAAAAAAATTATATTGTGTATGTTCATGAAGTTTGTATGTTTTTATATTATACTAAGCCACACGAATGTTCGTGTACTAATAACTTTGTATTAAACAACAAATATTTCTTTTTTTTAAAAAAAAATGTAAGTATTTTATCTATTTTGAATATTTGATTAACTGCATAGACACTAGCACACATTCATATTTAGTATTAGACTTTTACTTTGTGGAGAGAAACAATCAACTTAAAATAGTCGTATTAGTTGAATTTATGATGTTTGCAATATATTTTACTTTGGTCTTGTTCCATGTAACATGTGAGTGTTTACCTTTTATATGATTACTTGAAATATTTTTGTTTGGTAACATTTCAATTCATCTATGTTTACATAACCTATTCATTTTTAATTTTGTACTTTTACTACTTTATTATAATTATTCGTGTTTTGTAAGGGTGAGGGGATTCTTAGATATAACTCTTTTTAAATAGTAATTTTGGATATAATCCTTATTGTAAAATTTGATAATTTCATTTAGATTATCCGATAAGGTATGGTTGCATGTTAGGGCCTAACGCAAATCCGCGTCTTGTGGAGGAGGGGAAATTTGTAATTGTTTAACTTTAATTTAATAATTTCTCATAATAATGGTTTAATTTTCTATTATATCCCATTCCCTAATTCAAAAATAAAGAATTCATTCTTATTTCCTGATCCTATTCCAAATTATCCTTTTATTTATTAGATGACGCGTTCATAAAATTTGTTTAATACGCTTTCCCACTGTCGTAAATATGACAAATTAATCCCTACTAAACTCCCTGTCTTTCGTTAAAATTCCCTAAAATCCCTAATCCTGTACAACGTGTTCTGTGACATCTCTTATGGAAAATCCCTAATATATAATGGGATACACAGCAAAAAGGCGCATTTTTTTTCCACTTCACCAGTGCAGGAGACACTGAGCGGTTAAACCACCCAAAAATGTAAAAACTTTTTTTTTTGTTTCTGGTAAATCGGCTGACCTTACGCAGCATTTTCATAAATGAATAGCAAATAAAGTCAACAGTTGAATTTAGATTCAACTTGCATTCTTCATTATTACTTTTGTTTCGTTTTAAAAAAGTTGACAGAATGTTTAATTGTACTTAGTAAAGTCATTATATATATATATATATATATAAGGAAATTTTAAGTATATTTCAATTTATAATTGAGGCGTTTGTTATCTCAGATTATACACATTGTATATTGGATACTTAAAAACTAATTCTAAAACTCTAATCGTAATCTGGATACTTAGCAAAGAAAAAGTCGGTTAAACATGACAATGATTTTCCTTTCTTTAGAATCATACTTCCGAAATCTTTTGTTCATTAAATATAAATACACAAAAATCAAAATTAAGTAACAGTTTGTTTGAATTAATTTATGAGACTCCTGAGACCGACAGTTTTTTTAATAAATGTTTTGTTTCCTGAACTTAAGTTTTAAATCGTCAATTATTTTATTTCACTCAGTAATAATTTCATTCATAACGATTTCCAAACAATTTATTTATTATAATAGTGCTGCATGTTAAGGTCTTTTGATTATGTGTTTTTAAATTGTGCTGAATGAAACCTTTATTTAAGAATTAAACTATTAAAAGCTTTCCAGTCCTTGAAAAATGCAAGAAGAAAAATCTTAACTTTATCTAACTATCGGAAAATGGGGCTTGTCCTGAAATTGGCGTGAGTCAGTTCTGCTCTTTTTTAAAAAAAATAAAGAATGAAAATGCGAAACATATTTTTTGAATTCCTCTTTACATTGAATCTGCCACGAGCTTGTCTGACCTAAAAAAACATTGCTGATTAATATGTATATATAAGCTTGGTAGTAACACAATAACTTTAAAAACTTATATGAAATTCTAATTTTAATTAAGTGAATATTTAATTCCGGCATTCTATTTTCAAAATCATTTATATACAAAAAAGAAATTATGAGCTTGATTTACATTTCCGAATCGAAGTAGCTATTTTAATAGGCTTGACTTACATCGTTCTAAACATTTCTCACATAGTTTTCATTTTAGAAGCAACAATTGTTGGTAATCAACAAAGCATATATTAAATCATTCAACTGTATGTGACATTGAATTATGTAGATTGCAGGGTTATTAATTCTCTTTCGCTGAGTTTAAATGTAAACTATTCCGAAAAACATAAAAAGGTATATTAAATATTAAGAATGTAAATTTTAAAGCTGAATGAAAATAAAGAACGTAAGGGATATCTGCTACTTTAATTTTTAATTACATAAGCTCACTAATTAAATAAAGAAATTCAGTGAGCTTTGATGATCATTCTGAATCAAGTAATGTGCCAAATCTCCCAAACAACTTTTCCATATTTAAAAAGAAATAACAATAACTTTGTCAAAGCAGTTTCACTATCCACTGACGCAAATAAATTTTCTCAAATTTCAGAACAATTCCTCCTCTCTCTTTCTAAAAAGCCTCGAGCAATTCGACTTTCTTTAATTAAGGTGAAAGGAAAGATAATGAATTGTAGTCGGCGCTGTTTTCTAATGCCTGTGCAAATGAACGCTAATCAAGCGTCTTTTTTGCGCGGTTTTAAATTATGCGTGTTTATTAGTAATTAAAACTCATTTTCTGCACCTTAAATATTTCATTTTTAAATACAATCTTTATTTGCTTTGTTTATAGCAGTAAGATGCTACTGATTAGAACTAAGAAAACTGCACTTGGAACACAATTAAACACTTAATATTTTCTCTATAAAACAGGATAGACAATTTTCTGAAGAAAGCAATCGGAGTTCGTATTTTTAAAATATCTTTACAGGCCTTTAAAATAAATGCATGAGATAAGTTTTCATTATAATGCTCCCCATAAATACCAAGGCACTAATAAGAGAAATTATTTTATCTCAGGAAGCGCAGTTTTCTTTTTCAATGAATAATCAATTCCTGTTGTCTTTAAATATTATTTAAAATTCTCTCACGCCGTAGTTTCCTAATAAAGCACCGGTCTTTGTGCAATATTAATTAAATTCATCCAACCTTCTTCCCGGAATAATTCAATATATAAATTTATTAAAGAAGAGAAAAAAACTTATTTTAGGTTGTTACATTTTTATCGACACGTATGGAATCTCTTGAATGTTTTCTCTTTCCATTTAAGAAAATAAGTAAGATGTGGTTTTATATGCTGTTTATTCACCGAAGCGAACACAAAGAGGAAAATGGTTTCGAGCTTTTCAATAAAATATTTTAGAATAAAATTAAATTTCGTTGGTCACAAATGACAATGCAATATTTTTATAATTAAAGATAAGTAAAAATTAATTATTTATCACATTACATATAAAACATCTTTATTTGTTCCATATTTAGATAAATTATATTTATATAATATGCTATCAAAATGACATTTCCAATCAATTGTCAAGTTGGAATTCAATTTACTTTTCTTGTTTGGCATATAACTCCATACTTTATGAGAATTCCCTTTCAGTTGTGAATAAACAAATTACTCAGTAAAAGTGCCAAAATATCTCTGTATGAATTTTTATTTTCAAGCAATTTTTGCAATGTAGAAAAAAATATATAAAGATGATCCTATATATTAATGATTCTTAAACGTTCTTTGCCCCTTTTAATCCCCCCTCTTTTTATTAGAACAATCTAATGAACTTTTGTGATTTTTGAAAACAGTATGTATACATGCTACAGAATCCCAACATATATGTCCCCTTTGAGAATAGACCCTCTTCCACTTTATAAGCTGAAACTGAATTTATACCCCCCCCCTACACAATTAAATATTTTCCCATCCATAATTTTTATTTTAATTTTCAATTAATTATTAATTATTTTTCATGATAAATTTAATTCTAATTTAGTTCTTTTACTTAAGCTTAATATCATAATTTTAAGTCATAACTTTTTTCTCTGAGTATATTATTATCTAATTACAAAGATGAATGTTTAAATCTCGAAATGCACAATGTTATAATAACTTAACTCTGATTCTAAATCAAAATCACCCATACTGTTTTTACTTATTTGAACTTCGTTAAGTATATTTTATATTTTGATGGATGGATTTACCTCTACTGATCTTTATCAAATAAAAGAAAAAGAGAGTAAAGGAGTCACTTTTTTTCCGTATAACAATGCGTTCCTGATATCCGTAGAGTGATTTTAATAAAAGTTTTGATTTTTTTAAAAAAGAATATGTTGAAATTATTTTATGTTTTCTTAATAAGTCGTTATAGTTTTAAAAGTAGTTAAGAGCAGAAATGTTTATGAGAAGACCACTAATGTCTTTCATAGGAAGTTTTATTTTTAAGGGAAAAAAAGGCTTCGGAAAAACCAGGGTGCGTACCTAAATCTGGTGAATAAATTAGCAGACTGAAAACTCGATTCTTAACCTAATGGAAACCAGTAGTGACGAAATGCCGATTTTATTAATTGGAAATAATTAAGAAAGGAAAAGGGGGAATTTCAAAACTCTTCTCTTTTTCTGTGACAATGCTGACCTCGTATTATTCTTACCTATATGCTGTTTGAATTTTCATTTAGCACCAAAGTATTTTTAAAATCAAAATTTTTATAACATTAAAAGTAATTTGGATGTACGAGATTTAATTCTGAACTATTTCATTCTAACTAAACAATGTAATTTTACGTGATTTTTTTTCTCTCGTTCACTGATGAATAATTTCAAAAATTTACGAATACCTTAAATTTTAACTAAGAATCAAAAACCTCCGACGTAGCTTATCACTTGATTTTTCCTTATTTCAAGATCAAGAGGTAAGCTTTATGTTTTGAAGAATAGATCGATTATTTTTACGTTTCTCAATGTAAAAGAACACACACGCTCACAGATCTCTTTCTCTCTTTCTTCACACACACACAAATAAATAAATAAATGTATATATATATATATAACGAGTGGAAGACATGGTTAAATATACAGGGTTTTTTGGGGGTACACAGCTTGTGGAATTCAGTGCCCAAAGCTGTTACTACAGGCACCATTAAATGTTCTAATCCGAATGGGCACCATGGATTCTTATTTACAATAGTTCGGGATGTTCTCAACGGATGGCAGATACAGATTATGTGCTGGCTCGGATAGTAGTCACACATTATCTGTATCGAGAAAAATCATAACAGCATAGGCAACAAATCGCCATGCATTGCGTTTTGTTAAAAAGTAACGTCATGGCCTCAAATATAGGGCACAGCTTCAGACCTTAAAACGTCAGAAATAAAACGTACCAAACTCTCCAAAGTATTTACAATGCAAGATTACTTCTGTAACCGGAATATGTTCACAATGGCACCTCATGTCATCACTCTAGATGTTTGGTCCGTATGACGATGACGAATGCAAGCTGGAATTTTTAGTTTTCTCAGGAAAACCCTCACAAAGATATGTCTGTCTTGGTGTCATACGTAAAACTAAAATTCGTCTGGGAAGACGACGAGACGCCAATCCTAAGCTCACGATCATTGCTTAGCATACCACTGAAGGCCCACTTCTCTCTGCTGCAGAGTCAAGGGAAGACAACACGTGTTCCAAACAATGTCGTATTAAAAGACGATGCCATATTGTACTCATTGACTCTTGTCGCCTCTCAGACGAGCCAAATTACGAACTCTGTTTCAAGAAAAACGTGGTCGTACTGGTACATATCCTGAACAGCATATTGAATGACTTTCCAGGACCCATTGATCCCATATTCGTATAACAGTAGTGGGATTTTGACCAAAGCTAGCAATAATATCGTGAAAAGATAAGCAAAAGTTCTGTATTTTCTCAATTTCAAGGATATCTTTAAGTCTTCCTTACGTTTCCTTGACTACTGTAGTCATCCAATATATATATAAAGCAATAAAAAAGCAATAAATATAATTAATGATGGTATAACCCTGGAATTTTGTAATTGGCTAGAAACAGCTTGATAGATAATGCAGAATGACTTGTCCTTCCACAATTAGGGTCGTATTTTTCCTTATTCCTTCACGGAGCTCAGCAAGGACTTAAAGGTAGTAATGTTGATTAACAATGTGACCTTCAGGAACCAAGTGAAGATACACAATTCCATGAATATCGAAGAAAAACAATAATCATTGCTTTGAATTTTGATTTGATCATTCGAGCTTTTTTGGTTCTCTGTGAAGATGGACTCTTCTACAGCAAAGATTTGTCACACGTTATTATCTTTTCCAATTTGTCATTTTCAATGGCATTCTCAGCGTCAGTTCAAACATTTTTGCAAGCTTCTTGTTGCTCAAACGTGAGAATTTCATGCACCATTTTGGCACACACTTTTCGCATGTTAAAACTATTATGTAAAATTAGCCGTACGGATTCTTTGTCAATTTCTACAGTCTCGGCAATTGTATGAATACTTACCGATGGTCAGAACGAACCGGATTACAGATTTTTTCGATATCGTCATCCGTTTTTGAAGTGGAAGGGCAACTCAGGCGTGCAAGCCCTTCAACGTCTTTTTGGCTACTTTGAAAACGCTTAAACTACTCATAAACATGTGCATGCAATAAACTTCATCGACATACACTTTTATCTATAAATTTCAAGTTTCAGTTGCGGGTTTTCTAAGTTTCATGTAAAATTTCAATACAATTTGTTGCTCTATTGTTACACTTATCATTTTTCCGTCGAAACAACAACAAAAAAAATAACTCTAATGTCAACGACGGCTCCAGCTATATGGATTTGTTTACAGAAGAAAGAGGCACTGCATTCGAAAGAATTGGCTTCTCGTTAAACAGCTGTCAGTCCCTGGCGTTTGGCGCATGTTTACTTCTTCTGTAGTAGTATGAGTCTTGTTATTCAATAACCCCACACCTCATGTACTAGTGTGGAAAACTTAAGCAACTTTTCAGATTGTGTAGTAATTCCGAAAAAAAATCAACTGGGTGATAAGAAATACACATTACAGAGGCATATTGTAGCACTTAAATGTTGGTTAAATGTTGGTGAAAGCATAGTAGCCAAAAATTGAATTGTACGTATACATTATGGATCGAAACAGAAAAAGGCTTTAATAACATAATGGCATTAGTAAAAAAAAAAATTATGACTATGAGGAAGAACAAGAGACCAAATTACCTTAGTAAGGGGTATGACCTTCCCTAACTGCAATGGTAACGTGACGCCGTCTGTTCATACTGAATACCAAAGCATCCAGCAGCTCTTGAGATAAGATTTACCACTCTTCAAGGAGTATCTGTTTCAGCTGTCCGTTGTTTCCCGAAGAGTACCAACTTGCTGCTAAGCGTCTTCCCAAAGTATCCCACATAGGTTCGATGAAATTTAAATTGGGGAATCTATTAGACCAATTCATTCTGCTAAACTCCCCACTTTCTAGAAGTTTCTCAGCAGCAGAAGCCCAATGTGGAGGTGTATTTTTGTACACAAAAATAAAATCTGGACCAATGACCCCTCGTAATAGAAACACATGTGGGAGGATAATTTCATCGTGGTAATGACTTCCGGTAATTTCGTCGCTTTTGGAAATCTGGAGTTAATTGTATACAGCTCTCGGGACGGAGGAGGAAAAGACTACCTATATTTAGACGTCTGGCACAAAAAAACCGTGATACCTGCCGTCCGCGGACGTACATAGAAATGTTGCCCAGATGTTTGGTTCCAATGGAGTTTTTTCTTTTGCCTGCAGAACGATATACTTGTCATCACTTGCCATTGATTTCCTTGGCAGACCACCGCCAACCTTTCTTACAGGTATACCTGTCAGATGGAAGGCTTTCCAAGCTCTTAAATATACACTATGTCAATTCCAAGCTTGCCAATTATTCTATCACGTGTAAAGGCATCCTGATGGGGGTTTTTTTTTGTTACAATGATCATGAGCGTACAATTTTACTTTTATTTACAGAGAATGTCTAAAAATGCGTTCTTCTTCCTTCTTCTTATATATATATATATATATATATATATATGTGTGTGTGTGTGTGTGTGTGTGTGTGTGTGTACAACACGCGACATTGAAAATGCAACACCAAGAAGGAGTAAACAGAAAGTGATGAAACTTGGCAAACAGAGACCACCGTGGTCGGTGATACACGAAGCAACACGTCTAGATACAGAGTCATTGAGAGTACGGATGGCCTCCTGAGGAATGGCTCTCCATTTCCTGTCAACCATTTGTTACAGTTCATCTTCTGAACGTGGCAGTGGCAGAGTCTACAAATGATGTCCAATCACATCTCAAATGGGATCAATTGGTGTGATATCAGGATAGAATTGTGGCCAGGGAAGCATGTGTACACCTTGCAGAGCACGTTGGTTGTTGCGAGGAGCGTGCGATTGGCCATTATCCTGCTGATAAAGGGCATTAGGTATCCTCTGAAGGTAGAGGAATGTCACCTGCCACAACACATCATCCACGTATCGTTGGTCCATCATAGTTCCCTGAATATGAACTAGAGGTGACCTGGAATCGTATGCAATTGCGCCCTAAACTATGATGCCTCGTTGTCGTGCGGTGGGGAGTTGCACAATTGTTGCCGGATTCACAAATTTTCTACGATGATTTCCCTAGCAGAAATAACGGGGTCATATTTGAGTTTGAGCTTGAGACCATAGCTTATCATTGAATATAAATAAGTTTAGATCAAATGAAGAGATTTAGTTAGTTTTAACTGTTGTTTTTGTAATGAAATTATGTTTAACCACCCCGTCTTATATCCACACCCAAACATAATAAATATAACAAGAATAGATATTAGTCTCAAAATTATTTATACATATTTAGAATATTAAAGAAATATAACATTATATAAAAGGGCTTGAATGAGATTAAATCTTATGGCAAAGCTAGCATATGGATTGCGGGCTGTATAATCAATATAAAAATAGCTGTAAATGTAAAATATTTATAATTTTTTCTAAGAAAAAGACCTCATCAAATGTTTTCAAAGTACTTTGAAATAAGTATGGATCAGTTTAAAAAGGGGAACACCTCTTCTGAATATTTCAATAATCTACAGAGTTTTTAAATTTTCTGCACTCCACTTAGTTTTAGTTTTATGCGATTAAAATATTTCATTTCAATTTTTTTTTTATTTATTTCCAGAATATTTATAGACATTATTAATTAAGCTATTGAAATCTCACAGAGAAGCGCTTTCTGTTTATATGTATTGAACCAGAAGTTAGAATAAAATGAAAATGTTTAAATAATGCATAGTAAAGACTTGTAAAACTATCGAATTGTAAATAAATTAGATAATTCCATATATTTTTATTTAGTTCCCAACAATTTCGTAAATTCTGTAACTAAAATTTCTTTTCAAATCTCTTACAACAGAACTGAAGTAATAAACACGTTCAAAAATAAGCAAGACAGAACAAGTTCTAAAATTTTCTTAAAAGGCTAATATTAATTCCGTAATTTATTGTTTGAAATTGAATGTCTTAAATGCTGAAAATATATTTTCCACCCAACGAATAAAAATTTTAAGAAACAATAAAAAGGTAATATGATAAAAGAAATTATTAATATTTCTTTAATGTATTTGAAAGTTATTCTTAAGATAAGAAATATTTTAAAATGTAACATTTCTTAACTTTCTTTTTTTTCTGCTATATTTTCAGTCAATATTTTTCTTTCTCATAAAATTGGATATTTTAAATAATATAATGTAATGGGAAACAAAAAAAAAACATAAATATATAACAGTTACTTCCAATTAAAAATATTTTCAATTAGAACAAATATTTTTTTCGAGAATAGCATTAATTAAAGACTATAATTGGTTTTACGAAGTAATAATTAATTAAAAATAATCAATTAAAACAATTGAAGCAATTAAGTCCAGTTAATCTTTTCAATTTTAAGCTAAGCGTCAGATTCGATATGTAAACGGAACGATATTTCTCGGGAAAATATAAATGCTGAATGAAAATAATATTAGAAAGAGCTACAAATAAAATGCTTCGCTCGTTTTATATAAAATATATTGTTAATTATGTAAAAAAATAAACAGAACTTTCTCGTTAACTGTTTAGTCATATCATTATACGAAACAGGAATTCATAGGTATAATTATTGAAATAAGTCATTATATTTGTTAAGAAATATTGGTTTCCCAAATTAAGTATTAAAGATCTGTTGAAGGTTGTATCATCCCTGAATGAATTCCATGTTTACATGTCTTACGTTATCATCATCAACCAAAGTATCATTTTAACTAATGGCTTGCACCTTTGTCAGAGAGTTTATTGCCCTTTGTTTAAATTTATTTACTGTGAGGGGATTGATGTTTTGTAATGTCTAAATTTTAACTATAATTGAACGAAAAGGAAATCCAATGATTCTTCCACTTATAGAATGTCAACTATCTTACGATATTCAGTAGTTAAATTGAAATATCGCTTATTATTTTTCTCTTGTCAACAATATTTTCCTGTTTTATTAATTTCATAATTCTCATAAAAATATCAGTTTTTTTTCTTTCAAATAATCAAATTATTGTATATGTTAAAAATTTAATTAATTTCTTTCATTATCATATGCTAAAATTAAGATAGAAAATTTCATTAACAAATTCTTTGCTAGGACTACGATATTATAGAAATATGATTCAGCAGTAACTCTCTAAAAATATGTATTCGATTTTTTATTTCCTGAAAATGAACAAATCCAGATTACGGTTCAAAATCACAAATTTAGGACTTTAACTCTTTAAGCAAGAGTCTTTGTTATTAAAGAGTAAAGAAGACTGTTTAGCTAAATGTCTCTTAAATTTCGATAAATTCGAATTTTTACATTTATTCATTTTAATTATATATTTTCTTCATTTTTAAAATGGCATTCTATCTTATTATTTACATCTTGAATTAAGTTTTTCAACATGCAAACATTACAGCAGTGATGTTTTGTGGAAATACAATCATTTTACATTACTCATAGGTTTAATTTTGTCCTCTGTTCTTATCAAACGGGGACATGTTTAAAAAAACATGACAATGCACATAACTGATTAATTTATGAAAGATAACTTTTTTTTTTTTTAATCTTGCTCCTTTATGAATTATCGAATTTTTTTTTAAAAGATTGAAGGAATTTTTTTAAAAATAATTTTTTTTAATAGAAAATAAACTATCCATTATTATTTTTTTCTTCCTTCGAAATAGCTAATTTTTACTAAACATCTTTAATGATATTATTTATTAACAAAGGACAAAATAATTTACTCTCGCGTTCACTGAAAAACTCTTTTTTACTTTAAATAATTTTTCTTCATTGTCAACAAATTATGTTATGTAATAAAATCGATTCACCAAAAAAATGTATATACCTTCACCGACGAAATACATCTCTTTCAACACTTTTATTATCTCAAATCCTTTGTTGCTCTCCCAACACCCATCATCCCTCCTCGACAAAGTTACTTTCTCAAAATAGACTCAACAGCACATCATCATTAGAAACCAAAATCACTGTTCCACCAAATATTAACCAGTTTTTATTCAAATACTCAAAGCCTTTTTTCTCTCGCTTTTTTATGCGCTCTAAAAGAAATCCCCAAACCCCCTTCCCAAAGAAGTCGATTTGAGGGGGAATCCTTTGTAGGTGCTTCTAAGTGCCGTCTCTCTAATGCCAAACAAACCCCGTTGCTGGCGAATTACTGGCTTTTGATTCCAGTAGCTGAATAGATCCTATTGTCCGTCGTAGCCCCATTAGCTCTCCGAGGTGAATTCATCCAGACTCCCTGCCTAAACGCTGCTCTCCAATACGGATTGATGATAGAAGGTACTCTGCCGTCTCTTTTATCATTTATACGATTAGGCGGCAATACTAATTATTGACGTTAGTCCTTGAATGGCGGCTGCTTCTATAGACTTGGAGGATCATCATGCTCAGATAAATAACGCTTTTTACCCTCGTTTTCGAACGCTTTATGCGGTAACCACCGAAGGTTGATCTGGCGTTTACTTAGCTTTTGTAACATACTTTGAGCTCTCTATGGATTAAAGTTGAATAAGATGAACGATAGCTTTATGTTTCTGTTAAGGATGAAAAGCAACTATTAGGCAACGAGAATAGTCTATCGTTAGATGTGAGTTTCCGGATATTGCGGCAATAGTCTTGTTTAAAGGACTGGATATTTTTGGATTCTTTAACGACTCGTTTGAAATACAAGTGGATTTTACTGTTGTAGTTTTACGTATGCAATAGCTTGCTTTGTTTACTGTTTTCAGCATTTTAGACTTCAATCGGAACTATTTAAAACAATTTTGTGCCGAGAAATCTGCTCAAATCAGAATTTGCCTGTTATTTTATTTTTAAACATATTAAATGTTAATTAAATTAGAATTTCTTCAATAATTATGTTAAATAAAAATACAACAAATAAAGTTTAGAGCACAAAACGAAATTCTCTTCATTTTTGTTAAAAATATCAGGATGTAACGCTCTTTTCTCATTATGTAATTCTATTGCTATTGTTCCTTTTAATTAAACAGTTAACAAATACGATATTCCAATTAAAGATGCGTAAGAACAATATAAAATACTTCATTTATCAATGAAGAATATATATATATATATATATATATATATAACTCTCTCTCAAGGTCGCTCTCTCTGGAATTCCATTTAATTCATCAATTCTTGATAATGCTCTAATAATGAAATCTAAACTTACCAAATTACTTGCTCAGATTCAATCACTTTCAGAATACAGCCGATTCTTATATAAGCATTTTAATAAGAATTAGTTTCATTCCAAAAAATTTTTAAGATGCTTCAATATCCAAATTACAAATCTCTTTCGGTATATCAATATCCTCTATCTCCCTTCATTTTTCTTAATTTCTATTTCATTTATGTATCATTATCTTTAACTTAATTCACTTCACTTCTGACTTCATCTAATTTATCTTTTCGTGTTTCATTTTGGTTGGGAAGAAGTTATAAATTTTTATGCAATTCAAATTACCAAAAAGTTCTCCAGGTTAGTGAAGAGAAAATTGCGAATAGCCCAACATCACAAGATTAGCAACACATTTAACATACAATATACGATTACATACCTTGTCTAAGACATAAGTTAAAGTAAGACATAAGTTAATAAGCAAGCAAAAAAAGGAAGCCATTTTAATCACAACCAATTAAAACTTAGTTAAAAACTGATTTTTAATAGAGACAATTTTAACAAACAAAATAAAAATTATCTTCATGAAAATTTATTTCTATTCAACATCTCATCACCTTTATTCAAGATACAATATTTTTAAAATAATATATATATATATATATATATATATATATATATATATATATATATATATATATATATATATATATAACAGGTCAATTGAAAAGTCCCCAGCCTGACACATAGATGACGCTACTAGAATTAAATCCATATGTTTTTTAGTTAGACTAACCTTCAAGAGATGCGTGTATAAATTTGACAGCTGTCGGATCATTAGTTTGTGAATTATAGCTTTTGAGTGAATCAACTTTTGTTATAGTGAAAAAAAAAATGGATAAAAAGGAATTTCGCGTGTTGATAAAATATTGCTTTTTGAAGGGAAAAAATACAGTTGAAGCCAAAACTTGGCTTGATGCCGAGTTTCCGGACACTGCCCCTGGAAAATCAACCATCAAGGATTAATATGCTAAGTTTAGACGTGGTCAAATGAGCACCGAAGACGGTGAATGCCCAAAAGAGGTTGTTACCGACGGAAACATTAAAAAAATCCACAAAATGATTTTGAATGACCATCAATTGAAATTGAATGAAATAGCAGACACTCTAAAGATATCAACTGAACGTGTACATCCTATCATTCACGAATATTTGGGTATGAGAAAGCTCTGTGCAAAGTGGGTGAGCTCTCTTTTGACCAAAAACAACGACGAGTTGATGATTCGGAGCAGTGTTTGAAGATTATCAAGCGTAATAAACCCGAGTTTTTGCGTCGATATGTTACAATGGTTGAAACATGCCTCCATCATTTCACTCCGAAGTCCAATCGACAGTCATCCGAGTGGACTGCACACGATGAACCCGCTCCAAAGCGTTGGAAAACGCAACAGTCGGCTGGCAAGGTTATGGCGTCTGTATTTTGGGATGCGTATGGAATCATTTTCATTGATTCCCTTGAAAAAGGAAGGACCATCAACAGCGACTATTACATAGCGTTATTGGACCGTTTGAAGGACGAAATCGCCGAAAAACGGCCGCATTTGAAGAAAAAGAAAGTGCTGCTTCACCAAGACAATGCACCGTGACACAAGTCAGTGAAAACGGTGGCAAAAATCCATGAATTGGGCTTCGAATTGCTTCCTCATCCACCGTATTCTCCAGATCTGGCCCCCAGCGACTATTTCCTGTTCTCAGATCTCAAAAGAATGCTCGCTGGGAAGAAATTTTCGTCGAATGAAGAGGTGATCGCCGAAACTGAGGCCTATTTTGAAGCAAAGGACAAATCATACTACAAAAATGGTATCGAAAAGTTGTAGGGTCGCTATAATCAGTGTATCACCCTTGAAGGGAATTATGTTGAATAAAAAAAACCTAATTTTGCCAAAAAAATGTGTTTTACTATGGTAGGCCGGGGACTTTTCAATTGACCTGTTATATATGTGTGTGTGTGTGTGTGTGTGTGTGTATGTGTATTGTAACCAGTGGGTTATATTTACTATCATTTATTAATGCAACAACTGCAAGACGGCGCCACCATGCAGAGTACTAGTACGGCTTTTCTCTGGTGGTGGAAGGGAAGCCAGTTAGGAGACTGATTCGGCTGCTGGAGATCTGATGTGCACCATCACGCGGAAACTTCCAATGTTGGTCTTTTTTTTTTTTTTTTTTTTTTTTTTTTTTTGTGTATGTGCTAGAACACCTGAATTTGTAAATGACTTTAGTTACTAGAAGAAATCTTATGTACAGGAAATAAATCATATTTACCCAGGGATTGATTATTTCTGCGTATTCAATGCTTATTATATTCCTATTCATCACAGCAGGCTAAAATGGTGCCCAACCAGAGCTGTTACACTAGCAGCCCCGAAGAAGTTGCTGAACAGGCGCTGTAAGCCTAACAACGCAGTGCATGAATATTTGGTACATCTTGCTATAATATTTGCCCATCTACGTTCCCGTTAAAAAGCTTTGGAAAGCAAAAGGCAAGGCGAATCATCCTGACTTCCGTTGTCTGACGAGGGGAAACAAGAAAACCTGTTATTTCCTGCCGAGAGTTTTTCAGATATTTTTTGTACGTGGATGTGTCAAGAAATTTCATTAGCAATCCTTCTACAGTGTGTCATTTCGATAGTGCTAAGGGTTGTGCGCGTTCTTCCAAAAACTCGCCTTAGCAATCCTGATACAGTGTGTCATTTCAAAAGATATTCCAGGTTTTCAAGGATAAGGGACTCATCTTCCAGTCAACTACGTAAACAATGAGTATAGCAGATGATCAAAAGACCATAAGGGGGGGGGAGACTCACAAACCAAATGATGTTAGAGATTGAGGAAAGATAAGTTCTGACCAGGATCATCCTTCTCCCAAAGGCAAAAAAAGAATCAAACTCTGCTAGTAACACATCAATCAATAACTCCCGAGACTAACATTGAAAACAACATTTTTTTTGCAAAATGTTTTTTTATTCATCAACATAACACCTTTTGTTAATCACCTTTTAGGGTGATACAATCGTTCCAACGCTTTTTCAAATCATCCCCCCCCCCCAATTTTTTTTTTTTTTTTTTCGCAAGAAATCTTTTTTGTTGCGAGTAAATAGCGATAAACAGCTTTCTGAATCATCGACTCGTTGCTGTTTTTGTTCCATCGAAAGCAATCGCGGCACCCACTTGGAAAAAACCTTTTTCACTTCACTTCAAAAAACCTTTTTCAGTACATACACTTCCATATGATATCTGTGTCATCTCAGCAATCTCACGGAGCTTCACTTTACGATCTTTCATTATAATTTTTGTCACTTCACTCACATTTTCCGGTGTAACGGCTTCCACAGGTCTACCCGAGCGTTCCGCGTCATTTGTGTCGGTACGACCACGTTTAAACTCGGCAAACCACCGACAAATCGTTGCTTTTGATGGACAAGAGTCCGGGTAACATTTTCAATCCATTGTTTCGCTTGCACGGTGTTCTTACCCATTAAAAAACAATGTTTTATCAGAACACGAAACTCGGTTTTTTCCATTTTTTAAACAAACTACAAAACGACTTTACTCCAACCTCGATAACTCAGCTGTTTCTGGTCTGATCGACTTAAAATTTTGACACGTTTCAAGCAAAGGTTAGTACTCTAGAAAGACCTGGTTACTGGTTTACTACGAGCGTCATCTCTGGGTTAGTCTCGGGAGTTATTGATTGATGTGTTAACAGGCTTCTTAAGTTCTGCTGGTCTGGTTCTAGATGTAAAGAATGCTTGTTGGTACTTTTGGGACAACCCTACCCACCACTATCCATTTTGTGAAGAATTGGACAAGCCGCCCATAGCTGAGAAGATGTCATCAACACCTGCCAATTAAAAGATTGTGAAGGTGAAAGTTTAACCTCTGTCCAGAAGGAGAAATTTAAACTCTTGTTTGAATCCTACGAAAATATCTTTGAACCAGGGGGAGAAGCAACATCTGTTTTAGAGCAGCTGGAAGGGGCGTCTGTTAAGAGCATGCTTGGAAGTTTTAAGTAGATAAAAGGAGAAAAGCTGTCCCAAAATATCAGACTGGAGAACATGTCTTTGTGGCAGTTCACATCCACTGAGCAACGCTTCACAAGGAAGAAGTGCAAAACTAATGCCACGCAGAGATGGGCCCTACGTGATTTTAACACAGAGGTCAACTTCATCGTATGAGATTGCTAGTATTGATAATCCAGGGATACCTCTTGGAGTTTATCATACATCCGCTTTAACTTCTTGTAAATGACAAGGTAAACCCCATCATTCTCCTTCGTAAACATGGTCATCCACCAGGGATCCCACAACTCCTGGATCCTCATTGGGACGCCGTCGGAATCAAAGGGGGAAGGTGTAACCAATGGCGAAATTTAATATCATTTATTAATGTAACAACTGCAAGATGGCACCACCAGACAGAGTGCTTGTACGGCTTCCCTCTGAGGGAAGAAGGGAAGCCAGATGTATGACTGATTCTGCTGCTGGAGATCTGATGAGCACCAACGTGTGGGAAAACAGTCCCAAGCTGTTTTTTTTTTTTTTTTTGTTCACATGACATAACACCTGAATTTGCAAATAACTTTAGTTACTATAAGAGATCCTATGTACAGAAAATAAATCATATTAGCCTAGAGATGTATTATTTCTGCTTTTTCAATTATTTCCGATTCATCACAGTGGGCTAATTTATATATATATATATATATGTGTGTGTGTGCGTGTGTGTGTGTGCGTGTGTGTGTGTACACGAGGGTCGTGAGGCTGGGGCACGTTAAATCTATCAAGGCCAAAAGTCCTGCTGTGGAGTGATTTGGAAGTTAGGAGAGGGTTGCCAGCTCAAATGTCGTCCTCGTCACTTGACCGAGGTTCGTATTATGAAGTCCGTCCCTAATAGCCCTCGTATTGCTTCTCAATGCGACATTAAAAAAAACCAAACAATCAGTCAATGATATATACGAGGATCGTTCAACAAGTCCTTAGAAAATCTAAGAGAGTGCTCGTAGCATCGAAAATGGTTTGTTTTTAGTAAGCATTATGACTCACTAGACAGCTATCTAAGTCTCAGTTAGGTCTATCACATAGTTTCATTTTTATTGTCAAATTCATGGCACATTTGCTAATGTTTTTAAAGCTGTTTAAAAATGGATAAATGCGTTTAAACGTTGCCTTACATCCACAAAACATAAGCGTTGTTCTGGGTGTTCAAGGGAAGTGACTACTCCATTGAATCCGGAATGATTGACAAAATCCACACTATGGTTTTGAGTGATCGACGAATCAAACTGCGTGAAATAGTTGAGGCCACTAGCATACCACATGGTACAGTGTTTTAAATTCTGAACGAAAGATAAGATGTAAAAAAAAAATCTCTACAAGATGGGTGAAGTGTTTGCTCTCAGTGGAATATAATCGCCATCGTGTGTTTGGTTCTGAGGCTATTTTGGCACTTTTTCGTCGCAATTCTATCGAGTTTCTGCGTCGATACATAATTGTGGATGAAACGCGTATACACTACTACACTCCAGTGGCAAAGAAACAGTCTAAGCAGTGGATTTATAAAAATGAAAGGGTCCCGAAGATAGCAAAGATAGGGAAATTGGCCAGCAAAGGGATGGATTTTTTGGGGTGCACGCGTAATCATCTGCACCCATTACTTTGAGAACGTAAAAACAAAACTTGAGAGAATACCGTATCTAATGTTGAATCTCTATTGCACCGGTTGAGCGAAGAAATCAAGAAAAAACATCATCGTTTAAAAAAGAAAAGCTTCCTTCAAAACAATACACGGGTGCATACCTGTGCGGTTCCAATGGCCAAAATCATGGATTTAAAGTCCGAATTATTATAACATCCACCGTATTCACTAGATTTGCCTCCCACTGACTTTTTTCTTAAATTTCCAAACTTTAAAAAAAAAATGAATCGATGGACAATGGTTCAGGTCGGATGAAAATGCCATCGCTCAAACAGATGCCTATTTTTAAGAACTTATTGAACGATTCGTATATATATATATATATATATATATATATATATATTGGTGTTCAAATTTAAGATAATTTGTATATTTTGTAAAATTTCAAGAAAAGAATTGAACGAAATTTAAGAATACTGTTTTAAAACAAATATGCAAATCTTGTGTGTTGAATACATAATCGTATACGTGTATGAGGGTGAAACTGTTTTTGCAGCAATCGCTTAAATTAAAATTCAAACAGTAAAAGTAAGTAACAATCAACGTTTAGATGATGGAATAAGGTGGTGAATTGTGGGTAGGCTAGAAGCAAGCCAGTAATCCATATTTGCAAAGAATTCAATTTAACACCCAATGTCGTGTCCAATTTATGGAAATAGCTTAAGGATACCGGATCTGTCGAGAGAAAGCCTGGACAAGGTCGTCCAAGAGTCTTGATGGCCAGATCACCGTTTTTACATTACAGAGAGGCGCAAAGGGGAAACTACAGCTACTCAGATCTTTCATGAGTTGTATGCAGCCACAATAACCAGAGTTTCAAGGGTGACTTCACGAGAGAAGGCTGTTTGCAAGAAGACTTGTTTTTTGCTTCCCACTCAATTCTGCGAACAGGAGAATCCACTTAAAATGATGCAGAGATCATATAGATTGGAGCATGGATCAATGGGCGACCGTTCTCTTCCCTGATGAGTCTCGGTTCAGCCTAACCAGTGATTTTCGCCGTACTTTCATATGGAGAGAACCAAGGATAAGCTACATGCCCACCAATGTCCAAGAAATCGACCATTACGGCTGCAGGAGGCTTGATGGTCTGGGCAGGCATCATTTTGGATAGCCGCACACATCTTCATGTCTTTGAAAGAGGTATTGCGATTCTTGAGAGCTATACAGAAGAGGTATTGGAGCCCTATACCAGCCTTTTCAGGGGTCCAATTGGTCCTGATTTCTTTTTAATGGAGGTCAATGCGAGGTCACGTAGAGCTCAGCATGTCGACGAATTTCTGGAAAATGAGAACATTCGCCGGATGTATTGACTAGCCAGATCTCCAGACCAGTTCTATTGAGCATGCCTGAGACGCTCTGGGGAGCACAGTTGTAGTTCGCAAGCCCCTTCCGATAACCATTCAAGACCTGAAAATAGCGTTGCTGAACTCGTGGGACCAATTGCCACAGGAACTCATAAACTCCCTTATTTCCAGCATAAAATCACGTTGCGAAGCCTATATATCTGTAAGAGGGGACCATACCCTCTATCAACCCCCTTTTTTTTGTTCTCTTCTGAAATTGCTATTTCAATCCTTGGGACTCCGGTGAGTATTACACACGATCATGCGTGCGTATTATAACTGTTGAATGGTTGTTTTTTGTATTGTATCAACTCTATGTACAAACCAAGTTTCATTAAGATCTGTCCAGTAGATCTAGAGATAATCGACCAAATCGGAAAATTCTCTTAATTTTGAATACTAGTATATGTATGTATATGTGTGTGTGTACAGAGAGAGAGAGAAAGAATTTAGTGCTAGCATTTTGGCAACAGCTAAAATTAGTTATTCGTCTTGTTGGAAAATTCTTAATGGCGTCTTTCTAGTTTCTTTGCTTTTTTACTCTGTGTTATTTATTTTATCAAGACTCTGTTTGAGTCATAATTTTTGCATTCGTAAGTCTTAAACATGCAAGTTAATATTGTTTCTATATACATAATATATTTGAAAGGTTAATGTCCAAATGATTATTTTTCTTAATATTTTGTACACCATGTTAGTAGATTTCTAACACGTGTGATATGTGTATGCAAAAAACTATTCTTTTGAGTTTATTTTCGTATATATTTAGAAACATTTTTGTTCTATCGTTATTTTGGTTTTTGTAATTAAGGATTTTTTTGGACTTGTATTGTTTTTAATAGTTTTTTAAAGCTTTTGCTTTTAACTTCTTTTCAGTTGCACTTTGAGTTTTATAACAATTATTTTAATAACCTATTTTGTTAATGCAAATAATTTGGCTAATAATTTTAAAACAACCCAGCTTAACAATCAAAAGCCTGTTACATTTTTAAATATAAAATCCCCCCATTTTTTTTTCACATTTTTGATTTTTAAAATTTTTTCCAATTGATTTTTTTCTGATATATATATATGTGTGTATATAGGGTATTTATCTATTTATGCTTCAGTTAATGTGTGTTTTCTTTTGAAAAATATTATAGTTAAAATTTTAATAATTAATTAGTTTTTAATTTTATAGTCTTATTGTTAAATTTGAATATTATATTTTCATGCACTTTTCAGCTTGTAATTTTTATTTGTATATTTTTATGGTTTGGCTTATGTTTCATTTCATACTGATTCAGTTTTGATTTTTTACAAATTATTATAATTTAAATTTTTGAAATCTCTAACTAGAATATTTGTGATGTAAAAAAATTTGTTGTTCAATTTATTTTAAATTTCAAATTATTTATATATATATATATATATATATATATATATATATATATATATATATATACCTGTTTTTTTGAACTATTTGATATAATGTAAAACCTCACCTATTTAAATGTTAATAAAGTACTTACTAAATCTGCGTTTTTTTTAATTGGTAATAATATGAATGAAATGTTCAGTACATTTTTAGGTTTTTATTTCTTACTGACAACAAAACACTTATTTGGGGGGGGGGGGGGGGGGGGGGGGGGGGGGGGGGGGGGG
>BMAW01043383.1:572196-591330 GCA_019974015.1 Nephila pilipes | reverse complement strand
TATATATATATATATATATATATATATATATATATATATATATGTGATATAAGATATTCTTTCCTACCGATTTCAAATTCTCTTAATCCATTGGATAATAATAGGCAATGGTAATGTCAGACAAAACGGACAAAAATTTATCGCTTGATAAATTCTACCCGATACGAAAATTTCAACTCAAAACCTCCAATACTCTGTCAATTCGTTTTCTTGATAGAGGTCCATTAAATACGGAAAAACTTTCTTCCCAGATGAGGTAAAGAATTTGAATGAAAAAAAAATTATGTATTTATAAAATGAAAATTTTTCTTGGATAACAGTATCTGAGACATATGTGCTATAAAATATTTATTAAAAATGATTCAGTCAGTTAAAAATGTTTTTATATTTTCTCAAGAAATCTAAGAAAATTTTATTCATTGCTTATTTTAAGGGTGCTGATGCTTGCGAAAAAAACGTCATTTTCTTAACTTATAAAATTGACCAATGAAGCGAAGCAGAAAAAAACTTAAACTCTTTTACCATTTAATATTCATATGTATTTCCATTAATTCTCATATTATCATTCAATTGTATTGAAATCTTAAGAAGTTATGAAGAAATATAAATTGGACACTTTTTCTAAATTACGAAAATGAGTTTTTTTTATTACCCGCAGGATTCTGAACTACAGCATACATCAAAATATACAAATGTAAGATTATTTAATAAAAGAAACCTCCCGTTTTGAAGTCAAACATACTTTTTAAAGAATTTGAAGAGAAAATAATTATTTTACTACAATTATTTGGAAAATAATGGAATTTCCAGACAAAAATTCTAATTAAAAATCATGAAAAAGTTCTTCCATTAGTAATTTGTCTAAAAAGTGTGGTGTATAAATCATAAAAAATACTCCTATAAACATGTGCATTTAATTTCAAACTAATATGATTAATAATTTCTGTGCTCAAGATAATTTTTTTAAGTTGAAAATTAACAACAAACTACTTTTTAGCGTTTTCAAGATTTTGATATAGACTCTACAAGTTTCACTGGTATTGTTAAGCGTTTGTTCCCAAAATATTCAATATATATTAGAGCCTCTTCTTTTTTGTCAAAAGTTTTGAAGTTTAATGGTCATGAGACGCTTTAAAGTACAACAATAATAATCACGAAATATTGGTAGCTAAGAAAATCTCAAATTTCAACCCTTTCCATGAATAGATGCCTCATTAGATCACACACACAGCTAGCAAGCACTCAATGTTTTTCTACATTAGATTTAACGTCAGGTTATTAGCATATTAAAATTAATGATAGTGATACTGAAAAATTAGCTTTCACAACAAATTTTTAACTTTATGAATGTTTGTCGCCAGGAGGATAACATAAATTTTTTATGATTTATCTATATTCTTATACTTGTTCATATTTCCCTTAAAGGACTAAAATTATAATATGCCTTTAAATATCCGTTTTCTGAGAGTGTAAACTATCTTATCATTATATTTGATTAAGTATCTGCTTTTGGGAGTGTGGAATATCGTATTTTAATATTTAATTAAGTATATTACTTTGAGCGTATATATGAAGTATCTCTCGCTTTTGTATTTTACGACTTTCTTATTTTTAGGGTATGAATAATGTAATTATTGATATTTACTAGGCAACTTCTCTTAATAGAGTATGAATTATTACATTTTGAATTTTATTAAGTTTCTTATTTCTGTGAGTTGGAATAATATAAGCTCACTATTTTCCAATATCATTTCGGAAATTATTATAATTTTAATATGAATGAGTTTGTTCTATGAAAGAACATTAAAAAGGTATTTATACGTACATGATCTCAAATATTACAAGCATTTTGAAGCTCTCATATGTTGAGTATATTCTCATTTGTACAATGAACTTTGAACTATATATGAGCTATGACACAACTACCATCAAAATCGCAGCGCAGAACAACAGTCCTCTAGTATTGAAATGAGTAGAGGTGTATTAAAATCATATTAAATTTTTCTCAATTATTAATGTAAACTAGGGATACCTTCTCAATAATTTTTCAACCTGAGAAAATATCTCCATGCTTAATATATATGTCTCGACGATCAAAAGCTGTAATGATTATCTGTCTGACAACAATTTTGCTCTCATTAGATTAGTAAGAAATTATTTGAGAATTATGCTGCAGTTATTTTATTCTTTTCTGTTACACGTAAAAAAAAATGACGAATTATACTAAAATCTATTATTAACGTCGCACATAGAAGCAACACGAGGGCTATTGGCAACGGATCTCGTTATTTCTAACCTGGGTCAAGTGATGAGGACTACACCTCTGAACTGGCATTTCTCAAATCCAACTTCCCCTCAGCACCAAAGAGGGGACATGGAATCTCGGTAGACTTAAAGTGCATCAACCCCACTATATAGCGGGTCTTTAATGTCATTATGGCTCGAACACACAGAAACAATGCCGCCTGCGATATAGTGACTATGACCATTAAGCTACCACGGCTTTAAATTATATTGAAAAGTGGATCATAAATCTTGAATTTTAATCAGAACCTTCGGTTAATATATTTTGCAAAATATATTTACAAAATCAATCCTTTCTATCTTGAAATTTTTACATTGAAGATCTCTCACTTTTAAACAATTAATCAATTAATTTAAAATAAATCATATATGCTATACCCAATTTAAGAATTATAATTAAGCAAAAATTTGATCATAAAAAGTTGCATTTCTACAAATTATATTTAAAAGCGATAAAGAAAATGAATGCATGTACAACATCTCTTACAAAAGCTAACATTTCTGAACGTACACCTGCAAAGGGTGTCATTCGCGCCTGAAGCAATCTATAAAACAAAATGTCTCGACTCCATTCCCACAAAGATAACTGCATCCGTGATTTAGGCTCAATAATCATTTGAAACCTCACCCCTCTATTTCTATTCTCATCTTAGAGTAGGCGAGACAGGTCTTTTGATACGAAACACCGTAAAAACTTTATTATTGAGGCCTCCCCCAGTGTAGGTCCAATCGGAGCCTCTCCTCCGCGTCATTTATCGTTGTAAATGGTGTGCCTATCCGTAAAAGTTTTCGGTAACAAATAACAATTTAGGCGAGTCGCAAAAACCGCATTTCTTGTGGAGGGCGCCAAACCCAATCAAAGGCCTTCCATCATTCGGCAAATTCTATTACGGAGAGGTGAGGTGACGGAGAGGAGCCATTTTACGGAGGGCGACGACACTCCAGTTAGCTTTGGTTTATCCTTATATTACTCCCTCCGATTTACGGTCCTATTTGTCGCTACTGGTGTCCACTTACGGACATTGGAGGCTTGTTTCACAAGGCGAGGGAGCACCTCCCCATTAGCTGCTATTAGGAAGAAAGGGGGAGTAATGGCGGGCGGTCGCCGACAGATTAGCCATTAGCCGGGCTCGACGCCCTTGATGGAAAGGATGCTGCGGCTTTAAATGGACTTTGATGGAGACGCCCCGGTGAGGGGAAACACTAATGGAATTATTAGAAAACATCGCAGACAATCTGCTATTCTATCACAGCCCCGACGAGGCACAAAGAAATCAAAGAGGCGCATTTTGATTTATTCCCTTTCTCCTTCCCCGTCCCCCCTTTTTTTTTCGCTTTTTCCACTGGGTAGGGATGGAATTAAATCGCGATTGCCTTTCACTTTGGTTGTATATATATTTTTTTCTAGTTTTGTTTTGTTTTTAATCAATATCACCTCTCTAGTAGAAGGGATGTATTTTTACCAACAATAGCATTGATTGGGGGATACATGAAACATTCATTAAGAGTAAAAATACTATGTTTGGGATTTTGAGTAACTGTTGTTGATTTTTCAATGCATGGTCTTAGATTGGAATAAAATCTCGTTTTTTGTAAGGGTTTGGATTAAGATGCAAGGAATTGATTTAAGTAATATTATAAAATTTTTAGTAAGTTTTAAAAAAATATTGCGAGAATTAAATATTATTGGAACATGTCAATTTTGATATTATTTTGATTATTTGTTACTTAGATATTTAGAGTAAATATTAAATAAATACTTTATATATATATATATATATATATATATATATATATATATATATATATATATATATATATATATATATATATATATAATAATAATGAAGATTGAATTCATTTAATGAATGTAATGATTAAATGAAGAATTGTTTTTCCGAATATAGAAATACGATGATTGAGAGCATAAAAATATCCTTAAAAAAATTTCAATTTAGTTTCGTATCATTAACTTTAAATTACTTACATGGCATATTGAAATCAATGAATTTTTATTGCCTCTACTTTGAAAGTTTATCACTTTTGTGAAGTTAATAAGTGTTACAAATTTTGTTTATTTAAATAAAACGTTTAAGTCATTGGTTTCACCAAGCTATATTCAGTTTGAGTTTGAAAAATAATCAAAAGTCAAATCGTAACAAAATTTATATCCCTGCTACTGTGTAACATTCTGCAAAAATGTATTTCTTCGATTACTTTATGTTATAAGCAATAACAATTATTCTCTGAAATACGATGATGGGAAATGGGATGATGAGAATAACAATTATTCTCTGAAATACGATGATGGGAAAGTGGAAATGTTTTTATTAAGCATATTTTCAAAGTTAAATAATAAAACCGTTTGAAACAAGTTAATTTTGTTTATGAATACTTTTATAAGATTTTAATGCAATTGTAAATCAATACCTTTCTTTGTGAAAGTTATAAGAACTCTGTTTTTTATCACGTTTTCTACGTTATTTATTTAAACTCGAGATTATTAAGATTTAACTTTTGGGAACTGTGTATTGCAATTTCACAGCTAATATTATACTCATATAAAGAATGATGAAGTGTAAATGTTTAAATTACATGTACAAAAAGCAAGCAGAGAATCAAATAGATTTCTGTGGATTTTATGATAATCAATTCCACAGGAAAAGCTTGACTTTTTTTGCCTTAAAAAGTACAAATCATTTGAAAATTATGAAAAATGTCTTCAGTGGAATACAAGTTAATAATTCAACATTGAATAAGTTAAATTATATTTAGAAATTATTTGCTTCTATTAGTGTTTTTTCTTTCTTTCTAAAGAGCTACTTTGATTCTAACAAGTTATTATTGGAATTACAAATAAAGAATAACGTAGTTCTCTGCACTGTAGAGTTGATGCAGTATAATTAAAATTGAAAATTCACATAAAAAGTAATACATCTGAAATAACTTTTTTTTTAATTTTAAGGAAAATCCAAGAACTACAAATTAATTGCAAAATATTTACTTATTGAGATAGAGAAAGAAGAAAGAAAAGAAATTTAATGCCTGAAAAAGACAGCAATTATTAATAAAAAAAACAAAAAAACAAAAAGGAGTTTACTTTTAATATGTTTATATTTGATAAATAAATAGGGTAAATAATATATGTGAAATCATAAAAAATCAAACGTTACAAAACAGAGGAAAAATAATAAATATTGGAACATTAAACAAAGACAAAAAAAAATATTTTAAATTGTAACAAAAATTACCCGCGAAATAAACTACATAGTAGAAAGCAAAGTTACAAGCTAAAATAAAATTATATAACAAATAGTTTTATTGAGAATATTAAGAGAATATGCAGCAAATGTGTTAGACAAGGAAACTGAATGGAGGAAATTACTAACAATAATATTAAAATGTATTTAATTGCATATGAGCCACACAAGTACATTTAGAAATCAATAAACAGCAATATAATTCTTCAAATAATATTGTAAGGAATTAATTAAAATAAGAGAGACTGAATCTGACTTAAAAATATGTAATTATGATTGTTTATTAACATTGCACTGAGAAGCAACTCGAGGGCTATTGGTGACCGACCTCGTAATTTTGAACCTCGGACAAAAAAGTGACGAGAACAACACTTGAGCTGGCCCATTCCTATTCAAAACTCCACCCTCTGAAAACGGGAGGACTTTGGACATCAACTAGATTTAATGTGCATCAGCCAGCTTCACGGCGGGTATTAAGTGGCATCGGGTTCAAGCCCCCAACTCGATGAAAACAACAACGGCTGCGAGTCCGCAATCATGCATGGGTAATAGAAAATCGTAGCCATCTTAAAGAATATAGGGCTAAATTATAAAGCATAAAATAAAAAGAAATAATGAATTCGGGAGATGTTTAAAAGCTCTGTTTCCTGATTACATATTCATGTCCCCAGTAGTATTTTTTTAAAAAAATTATACTGGAGATTTTTTTAGTGAATTTGAACAGTGTGATATATTGAAAGTTTTCTCGTTATTTATTTCCGTTATAACGTGCAAATAAAAAAAAAATCGGAATCAATCTTAAATTAATTTCATAATACTTTCCTTTGTCTCTTTTCAAGCAAAAAAAAATTGAGTAAAAACGTTGCAAATCCGCATTATTTATCAAAATTTCCCTGTAATAATTTATAAAGTACAATAATAGGCAAGTTAGTTTTTAAAAATTGCATTATGTGATGAGATCGAAAAATAATATTAAATCCGCAAAACTCTAATGAAAAGAAAGAATGAGAGAAAAAAAAAAGATATTTAATACAGTAAAAAAAAACTTTAAGAGTGAAGTTTAAAAAAAAAAAGTATGAGCTAAATTGAATTCACTAAGAAAACAATTGCAAAAGCTTTAAAAAAAATTTGCAGCCAAACGAAATTAAGGAACAATTTTGTAGACAAAACTTTCTCAAAAGAAATTCGGTTTATGAATAAATGCCACGGATTAAAAATATGAACGTATTTTCTTTGATTTTCCTTTAAAATCAATGCCCTTTTGAGGAATAATGTACTTGTTATTGTAAAAAGCATTTCTACTTTCTTTTATTTTGCTGCACTCTGGTGTTATGTTTCTAAAAAAGAAATCAGTTTCTTTTAATAAATTTGTTATTCGAAACTATTATTTAAACCGATAGTTTTTATCTTTACATTTGTTTTTCTATAAAACTGTTTATTGAAATAGGTTAAGTTTGGAGTTAGCTCTTTAAAAAAATTATGAATCAATGAAATTAATTATTTACTCACAGCTTTGTTTGCTTCTCTTTCTAATTTAAACTGAGACACCTTCTAAAATTATCATATCAGCCATTTATCTGTATATATTTGCGATTTTGAGACTAAAATTTAATCTTCTTTCTTTCTTTTTTTGTTACATATGTTTATTTTGAATATTCTTAATTGATCTAAAGATTAAATATCAGGAATTCTGTTCCCTGCAAATTAAGTGTTTAAATTCTAGCGTTCTAATACTTGCTTGAACATTGTTATTAAGATATGATTGTTGAACTTTTCCTTTATCAATTCTTCACTGTTCAGGACTTATTATTTATTATTTTTTGGTATCCATTTCTGAATATTTTACTAAATAATCATTCACACAAAAACTCTTTAACTTGATATCTGAGTTACTACCATTGCAAAAAAAAAAAAAAAAAGAAAAGAAAACATTTTCTTCTGAGTAACCTAATAATGAATTACACACACACACGCTCGCGCATGTATATATATATATTGGAAAATAAAAGCAATAAAAAGATTTGTTTTACACTAAATTTTTGTAATATTGATACATCTTTAAAATAAAAGTAAATGTAAAATAAAATAAAAGTAAATAAAAATGATGTAAATGATGATGATGTACTTTAATTCAATAAAAGTAAATGTAAAATGATGTTACACACACACATATATGTAAATAACTATATATATATATATATTTACATATATGTGTGTGTGTAACATCATTTTACATTTACTTTTATTGAATAATACTAACTACATTTCTTAGAACTTATACTGTTCGATAATATCTACGAGGAGAAATTTTGATCTATCACATTTTTACTGTATTCGATAGGTGTACAATTTCACCAGTCCTTACGAAGCCTGATTTCTCCATTTACCTCACTATGTATGGATATGAAATATTTCAGATGTTGTCTACCAAAGCTCCCTCTTTGTTTTAGAATCTGAGACTCAAGGTCACATTTCGCTTCCTGTGCTCGTAATCATGGTAGCATATTTCATGAAAGAAATTTGATGTAATAATTTTGTTATTATTAACTTGAATTGCATGTAAAATAAGTGGCAAGTACACCAGTCCTGCTACACGTTGGGTTTTTAGTGGCTTCAGGACTCGAACCCTATGACTACTATAACAACGCCGACCTCGAATTCATGACCATAACCACTAGGTTCTACCGCGGCCACCATTCTCTCCCACAACAAAATCTAACACAGCTTATGTTGTTGTATAACATAAATACATAAAATTGTAATCATAATAAAAGTATATCAAATACTGCAGTATCTGTAGTTACTGATGGTAGACAAAATAATAGAAACATCTACTCGATAAGAAGAGCAAAAGAAGCTCTTATGTAAAATAGTGTATTGCAGAAAATGTTTTTTGCTTAGTATTTAAATAGAGTAGGAAGTCATATATTTACTATAAAAGATACACTTACGAATAAGATACCAATTGAGTGATAATATCTTAAAATGTCAGATCTCAGCAATTTTCAGAAAGTTAAGATAATTAAACTCCTTCTAATAGGGTTTTCTATGTCTGAAACAACCGAAATTGTGGTTGTGGCAAGAAAAACTGTGTCTAAAATTAATATTGTTCCTTAAAATCCAACATTAACACACTCAGAAGTATCTAAAATTATACTTAGGTACCAAAAATAACAATGTGTTATTTCAAAATTTAGAAATGTGAATGAAAAAGAAAGTTGTTTTACAGAGAACAGCAATTAATGACATAAAATATTCTATAAAAAACAATAATTACCAGTTTAGCAAAGAACAGTGGATTAAAACATCAGTCGAGATAATCCCGTTTTAGACAGAACAGATGGTCAAGAGTTTTGTAGATTAGATTTTTATGGTTGCAAAGCGTTTTATCAATCATTACTAACACGAATGCCAAAAAACTAGTACATAGGTGCTTAGAGCATCAAAGTTGAAACTTTTATAGTTCGAAAGTTGTAACTTGTGGTTTGAAGAAGTACCTTTAATTTGTTTCCTACCACGAGAAGCGTTATGTTTGGCAATATCACGCAGCAGCATTCCCTTCTGGCTGTTTGGTTCCAATTGTAAAGGATAGAGGTGGATGTTTGACAATGCCTGGAGCTATTTATTAGCACTATTTAGAAATGCCCCCCCACACATTGAATACCCCTCCCGCGCACATCTTTAAGAACTATAATTATTCTAAAGGCTCCGGTAAAGCCCAAACCTATCCGAACGCACACCAGAATCACATTCATTAAATGGTGCAGATAATCTTCCCCTGTGGCTGTCTCTGGTTTCAGTTGGATAATGCTCCCGTCCTTACAGAAAAGTTCATAATATGTTGGTTTCGTGAACATGAGGATAAAGTGAAACAGGCTTCTTGGTGCACTTAGTCACCAGACCTTAACCTTATTGAACTTTTATGAATATGAGCTACAAGAGAAAGGACAATTTCCTTCATCTTCATTTCTAGCAGAATTGGGAGATATTTTGCAAGAGTATAATGGGGTTCTCAAAAAAATTTATCTTCTATTGACCTTATGGAGCATTTAGATGACATTTCTTTATTCCAAAGCCTCTCTCTTACACTCTCTCTACTTGTGTATTATGTAAATCAGCTTTGTTATATAAATTCCCTTGTAGAGAATAGGGAGAATATAAGAAGTTGGAGGACTCAGTAGTGATAGTGATAAAATATTAGAGAAAAAGTAATTGTAGAGAAAGCGATTGTATAATAGTTGAGAAAAGTTCGGATTTGATTCTGATTCGGCCCCACATTTAGAACTATTTCAGATCAGTAATTACGTTAATTTGTTGCAGAGGACAGCTTCTCGTGCTGCTCCACATTTGTAATAATAGAGTTCTGAATCATTATAAGAGCATCTTATAAATATTAGTTTGATTTTCCGTACCGACTCTTCCTTATGTGAACTTTTTAAGTGGGATGACTCAGATATAGTATAGTATCCAAGTCGGTGCGTCGTAATGTCGCCTAGTCTTACACACCCCTGGATTTGAACCTGGCATCGGAATGTCAGTTTAACCAATTCAATTTATGGTGGCAAAGGAAATGTTCTAGAGTTTCTAAATAATATTGAGGATTCCATCAAATATTAATATTCCAGTGAATTTACACTGTTCTTATGTAAGGAATCATCTTACGAGAATTACTTAAGACTGATATACAGTCTCCGGAATTAAAATTATAGTCTGAAGCCGTGGTCCAAAATCTAGAACGTCAGTCAAAAGTTTAAAGAAACAATTGCAAATATGTCGAGAACAGCTTCGAGTTTTTCTGAGTGACTAAAATTTTTCAATTAATAAAATTAATCATTATCCCACGATCATCGCTCCATAGCAATAAAGCGAACCCCCAAGAATGGATCGCCGTCAGACATGGAACCATCAAAGAAGTGGGACTCGACTGCCACGGCGAAGAGATTATCGGGTTCCATCATCTCCAATAACTAGTGAAATGCAGAACCCTTACATCCCTCCACACATCAGGAAATGGGCTCCCACCACATCTTTGTTTCCTTGAGTTTCACCAATCAGAAGCCTATCTAGAAACGTCAAAATCTCACCTAAAATTTCAAATACAAGGAGCCCCTACATTTTATGGAGTTAAAAACCGGCAAACCAACTGCAACGATCCAAATTTAGTACTCCGAAAGACATAGTATTTTTCGAAGCAAGAGAT
This sequence comes from Nephila pilipes, assembly GCA_019974015.1. Classification (NCBI taxonomy): domain Eukaryota; kingdom Metazoa; phylum Arthropoda; class Arachnida; order Araneae; family Nephilidae; genus Nephila; species Nephila pilipes. Next base: position 580,566 of record BMAW01043383.1, on the reverse strand, counting down.
AAGATTCTAAAACATATAACATTCTAAAAAACCTGTTCGGGGTTTTCTCAACAGTGTAAGATGTCACCGATTCCAAATGCAGATAAAGCAAGATACCTAAGGTCGGATTTGTTATTTCTGTTCTGACTTTGATAACAGATACTATGGTAGTATTTAAGTCTGATCTATGGGAAAGTAAGTGTTATTTATTCAAACTCTTGAACACTAAAAGCGAAAATCTTTCTAAATGAAAAGTATCTTCTTGTAAAAATAAATTAATTATCTAAATTTGATTTTTCTCGTATAACCAAAATCTTATATATATATATATATATATATGGGGGGTGTATTGGATTTTTGCTATTGGTTATTTAAATATTTTTTCGTTTTTTAGGTGTTTTTATTTTTAATTTTTTTCTTTGGATTTAAATTTTCAAGAACATTTTCAATTTTGATTTTGTTGGTGTTACAATTATTTTTAATAATATTTTTTGTTGATGGGGATAGTCAAGCCTATAATATTAGAATAACCCGACTTAGCAGTCTAAAGCCTGTCACAGTATTAAATATATTTTTTTCCAATTTTGCATTTTTAAAAAAAAAAAAATTCTTAAGGTTCTATTTTTTTTCTTAATTTTCCAAAACTTTTTCAGATTTCTTGATTTTTTTTTTGATTCCTCTGATTTATAATTATATATATATATATATATATATATATCTCCTGCTCTCTCTGCATCCTCCACATTCAGTATATATATATATATATATATAAACTTTAACTTTTTCTTCATAATATTTTATATGGTTTTAATTTAGAATAATTTTTTTTAAATTTTGTATGATTATTTTGATAATTTACTGCATTTCTCATTTAATTCTATAATATTTGTGGGTTTTTGGTTTTAATAAATGTTTCATAATTGTTTTTAGAGATTTTAATCTGTATTTTAATATGATCAATTTGTTTAATTAAAGTTGTTGAATAAACATAATAATTATAAATACATACTTGTATGTATATGTATATGTATATATAATCTGGTCAATTATACATGGAGTGTGAGTAATCTTAACTATTAAGGCAGTGATAACGATTGCATTTTATTGTTTGTATGATCAAATTGGATGCATACTTCATGAATATTAGTGTATTTATATTGTACAACATTGTGATCATTGTAATTTCTAACCATTTGAATGAGAATTACTAGAGTGGTTCTTAAATCTCAGAGATTATAGCTCTGATCCATTATATTATTAAGTAATTAGGTGCCTCTGTATCAAAGTAATTTGAAGGAAAGCTAAAAAGTTGCTGATATGATATAAGAAGCCACAGAAAAAAAGATGTATTCAACATTAACTACAAGACAGAAATCTAGAACTGTTTCAATAAAATGTACAGTAACTGTGTGACGAAGAAAATTATTTTACAAATTAATTTAACGTTATACCTGTGGAGCAAATTAATAAGGAATTTTCAGTTATAAGGATAGGTTTTGAAATTAGAAGTAGTTCAGCGGTAGTAATTGAACGTAATACAAATTAAATAGATTAATGAAATCAGGCATTTTATTAAAAATCAATCAGCATCAAATTAAGATTATTATATGTGATTTGAAGTATTTTCATTCATGAATAGGGATTAAAATAAGTTCAAGTAGTAATTTTGGAGCTTACTTACTTACAAATTCTTTTTTAAAAAAAATGGGACTTAAAATGTTTAAAGTAATTTAACGATTGGTCTTTTGGACTCACCAATAAATCGTGTTTCCTTTGCAAGAAGGTGTTGTAAAGGAGTTCTCATAAATATTTACCTTCAGTTTATCTTTTGGACATTTATATAAAGTTGTTTGATTCGAAAACCTCTCCTGCGAATTATGTAAATCAGCTATATTATATAAATTGAAATGTTGTGAAGAGTGAGATGAGAAAAATCTGTAATATAGTTGTAATAGGAAGAGATTAGAATAAAAGTAAGAGTAGACATAGATTCTATTATAGTTTATATTAAAATTGGATTCGATCCTGTTTCGGATGCACCTTTACAACCATTTCAAATAAGTAATTACTTTGATAATTGTCTTATATGAGAGATCTATATACATCTAATTCAAGACAAATTGTTGCGGTCCATAATACATATATTTGTCCAATTCCATATTAATAAAATTAATAAATCAAAATTCCTTGTTTTTTTTATTATTTTATCTTCCTCATGTATCATTTCTTCATTAGTTTGCTTATATTCTTCAAATATCTAATTGTTTTGCTCACATAATATACGTTCCCTTTCATAACTAATTTATTTGAAGTCAATGTATTTTATTAAGAAATTATTATAATTATATATAAGAAAACAAAAGCCACTAATAACAATCATACGATACAATTAAACTATTTCTTCAAAAAAAAATATCTTCATTTCATTTGAATAATGCCTCTACATTACACACTACGTTCATCACCATTACTTCCAGCCCCTTACACTTTATCCTTTTAAATTCCTTTGATGCGAAAACACTTTTTTTAACTACTCGTACAAACACATTTATATATGCAACGGTTGATATAAGCGCGTGCATTCAATAACCCCAGATTCTCTCATTAATTATTCATTCGTGGGATGATTTCCATTGCCTGCGGTAACGAATCGTTTATAGCTTAAAATATGAATCTGTGTAATGTGGGATCAAATTTTAGGGAGAATGTACTTGAAAACATGTTTTACCTACTGAAAATTCAAACCCTTCATGACAAAACCTTCTATTGTACTCGATTATTATTTTTTCGCTTTCCTTCTGAACGAAATGCATTGCTTATGAGTAGCAAGCTAGACTGGATATGCTTAAAATATTTGTAAGCTCAAGAGTTTTGTGATACTCACGTAAAGGAAGATTTTGGTGACAGGTTGTTTTTAGTGTTTTGCTCTTCATAGTACTTTTGAAACTATTAACCAGTATTCTGTTGGACATAGAATTTCTCGGTTCAATAAGTTTCAGCTTTCAGTATTCCCTGTATTACCTGTTTTTCATAATAATGAATTGTTCATCAATATTTGGTTAGAAAGCAATCAAAATTTTCGCAAGAAAAGTGAGATCCATTTTAGTGCTTATAAGATTTCTGCTAATATTAATGATTGTAATGTAAATCAAATGTTTATGAAATGTAATTACATTATAAACCTTATACTACGTTTTTCGGCATTAGGGACACAAATTCATATAACAAACACGCACTTATTTCCTCATCTCCTGATATATATATATATATATATATATATATATATATATATATATATATATGTGTGTGTGTGTGTGTGTGTGTGTAATGAGAATCATAATTTAATAATGTAAAGAAATAATTTAAAAGAATTAATTAAATTTAAAGTAAATGCAAATATTAAAACAAAAGAGAAAGTTAAATAGTTCCGTAAAAAAGTATACTATTTTTTATAGATTGCTAAAAAATACAATAGAAAAGAACCTATTAAATTATTTTTGTTCGTCTAAATACATAAAACAAGAAAAATAGTAAACATTACGGTACAAAACAATTTAGTAAGAGACAAATTTATCTGAAAAAATTCTTAACTTTTAAAAAATAGCTAGAAGTTAAAACTCTACACAAGATTAAGTGCAAACCAAAGCTATATATATATATATATATATATATATGATGGAGTATCAACATATAAATATTTTAGTCTCAAAGATTTGCATTTGAAAATTATAGAATGACTTTAAATGTATAATAAATTACATTCACTGAAAACTTTTTGCGTGCTAATTAATACATAATATTTATGTAAATCCTTTCCCCCCGATGTTTTAAATTTATCTTTATATCTGAAAATAAAGGCTCAATTTTTTTTCTGTTTATATTCAACAAAAACAATTAATTTAACCCTTGAATATCAAATTTGTCTTCTTTGAGATCCTTTTCATCAAAATTCTGGTTATAATAATATGATAAAAATTGTATAGTTTTTTGCATTGAGAAGTACAAAACACGCAAGTTAGTACGATTTTTTTAAGTTGCTCTTATATTTGTTTATATTTATTCTTGGAATCCTTAATATATATTTTTAAAAAATTTAGCTCTCTAATACTATTCTCATCTTGTAAAGAGTCAGATATTAATAAGTTGCCTGAAAAAATTAATACACTATTAGAAATATACAAAAAAATGTATTTGTAATTAAAAATGTATTTTGTTTCACAATTTAAATGTAACAAAATAAGGATTACAAGAATAAACTTAAACAAATGTAAAAGCAACTTATAAAGTCGTACTCACTTGCGTGTTTCATACTTTTCAATGCAAAAAAAGAAATATGATTCTAATCAAATTATTGTGATCAAAATTTTGATGAAACGAATTTTAAAGATGTCAAATTTGATATTCAGATTTAAATTAATTTGACACTGTTACGGTTAATAACATGAAGAAAAAGAAACCATTAAATAAATGTATATTCGAATTAGAAAGGACTTAGAATTCAAGATAATGTCATTTTAAATCAGAACTATCTTGTATGGAGGGTTCTAAAAAATTATATCACACTTTAACACAATATTCATGTTCTTTATATCGTGATATTTTTCTGGTATCCAATATATTTAAATTACAAAATCTTAATTTAATATTTATTTTTTAATATTTGGAAGAATATTTATCATATCTACTTATATTATTGTTTTTTTCAGTTGAATAGTAATTCATTAACGAACAAACTGATTTTTTTCGAATAAATACCGAAGTTTAGAATGTACACTCTTAAATGGAGCTCCTAATTATAGAAATGTATACTTCGCAATTACCAATTTGATTTTCAAGCTTTGTAGTTATTAAGAGTGAATTTTTCTACAGTCATCAAATATTCATGATATGGATCTTGTCCATGAATTCGTGTTCTACATTGGTTTTCTTCAAATAAATAAGACAAATTATATTGATTAATATGAATTTTTAAGTCGTTTAAATAAGAAAACTTATTGTTCTTGGTACACGAGTCAGATATTCAGTTGCATTAACATTCATTTACATAAAGATAGAAAGCATTTTTAACTCTGTTGCGCTTCCAATAGCAAAAACATTATGAATAAAATTTAGAAACAGAGTACTTTTCAATAAACTAGAATTAGGAAATTGCAATGTATCAATAACAGTGGACTTGGAAATCTTTTAAGTATGATAGATGAAATTTAACTAGATTAATTTGTTTCAAAAACCTATTAATGGGAGTATAAATAAATGGAGGAAAACTTTAGAAAATCCATTATGAAAATCTTCCCATGTATCAGAAAAATTTATCTCTCTCATTGAGCAAAATGTTAAAATAAAACTTACTGGCTAGATTTTAATTCCAGTGAAATTATTACAAAAAACTTTATGTCAAAGTCACATTCGCTATTAATTACTCTGATTTTACCTCTACTTATCTATTACGGATATTGATGAATCATAAAAAAAAGTACATTACCATATTACCTATACTAAAAACATGTTTTAAATTATTTTGAGCTAGTTTTGAAGTTAAAAACATGTTTAAAAAAAGTTAAGAATTGTACTCATTGTTATTTTTTCATTTATAAAAAAATATTAAAATCCGAGAAAAATCCATTTTTGAATACATTTATATAAATGACAAGCAATGACGGATATATATATCCATGAATAAAATGACAAAGACATATCAAATTTCAATCATGGGACACTGGAACTGAATATCGACTACTAAAATGATACGATCAATCATGACTTTCATCTCGTACAATTCAATCCAGACTCTCTTTCATCAGAAATTTTAATCAAGGAGTATTCATCCCCGCAATCTCTGATTAAAAGTAGTTTTTCGTTTTCGAGAGTAATCGAAAGTAACGACTCTGAAAGCATAATTGAATTTTGGTATCTTTTGATAAAAATCCACTCTGATGCAAAGTTTGTAATATGCCAAGTCTAATATAAGACTTAAATACAGTAAAAGGCAAAATGGAGACGAAAATACCTACCTTCTTAATAAATCTTCGTTCCCCAACTGAGTAACACCATTTATCTATGTGTATAAGGATGAGAATAGAGGAATGAAAGAATGTATCCCCACCTGAACCAAAAGCGGAGACGCGTAATTTCAATTGTATGTATGGATATGTAAATCACAGACAACACTAGATTAATCTCATTTTTAGAACGAAAGCATCTCATGCGAAGGTTCAAAAGGCAGAATAATATGATAATTAGAAAAGTTTGGAAATTTTTACAACAGAGAATCGCCTCCAATTATTTTAGCTTAACGTTGTTGAAAATTTATCCAAATCTATTAGAGTCTAAATATTTATCTATATTCATTATTTTCATTGTTTTTGAAAATATGTACCCACGCATTTTATTTAGTTCTTCTTTTCTATCATATTGTAAAAAAAAATATTACGTGTTTGTATTTTACAATAATAAAAGCAGTTAGTCAAATTCAATGAATAAGCTTAAGTTACCCAGAAACCTCACTTCAAAAGAAAAGGTTATTTTACTTGTAAAACTCTCAACTGTAATTTCAGTTTGAATATCAAAATGGCATCCATTTTAATTTATGTATAAATAAAAATCTTTCTTAAACAAGAAAGAAGTTTCAAATGTTTTAGCTTAAATGATTCTATACAAAACTCAAAATTTAGAAATGACAAAATTAATTTTTATCAAGACAAACTATCATTTAATATTTTTCTCTGATCATATAACTTATTTCAACGAAAATAATTCAATGCAACTATATCATTCTCAATTCCCATACTTCAATTCTTCAATGACATGTACAAATTTAAAGCGATTTTTTAATATTTCTCGAATCTTTTATTTTTTTTTCTTACTAATAAAGTATCCACCACTTTTAATAACAAATATGTCTTCTTTCAGTTAATGATCGATTTACGTTTTATCACATACTTTTGCCAATTATTTTACTTTAACTTTTATGCCAGAGAATAGGACAATTTATTTTAAATTACATGATGTTACTGATTCTAATTTTTCATTGTAGGTGAGACTTTTTTATGTCGTAAGATTGTTTTCAATTTTTTTTTACTCTCTGAGAGGCATTAAATTATTTTTTATATGCTATCCATCTAATAAATGGTTTAATATTAATTGTTACTTTAAGTTCAGAAACTGTCCATGGACACTTGCAAAAATTTCATTTCCATAAGAACATAAGGTTTTATGATAGTAAGAATATGATAGTTCAAATTATTATAATAAACTTAACGCTACTATTGATCAGCAATTTAGCGCAAATTTTTTACATACAAAAAAGTGTCTTTATTTTTAAAATTTAAGCTATAGGATTTTCTTTCGTAAGAAAGTAAATATTTCTTAGAATTGCTTAAGTTAGAAGCTAGATTTATGTGTATTAGATTCATATGTATTAATTCCAAATCAATTTAATGATAGAACAAAATTTGAAAATTTTTAGATTTAAGTAAAAACACTGAGCTTTTTAAATATTTTTATAAAACTTTCAAAGATAAATCATATTATTTCATTGTTAATGAATGTTATGATATAATTTCACTTTTATTAAATAATTACTACATAATATTCTGCATAATAAAAATTTATTAGTATAGACAAACATTTTTACACCACTGTTCAATAATATTTCATTACCCGAACAGCAAACGTCCTAAGTTTTATCACACAAACAGAAACTGAAATACCTTAACAATTCTCATGCAACTCTAGAATATATGTTTAAATTCTCAGTATTATAAATATACAAAATAAAAATACATTAAAAGCAAAAATTGCTTAAGAAAATCGAACTTTTTAAAAGTAAACTATATTAATATGTGATAAAAATAATTTTACAAATAGAATTTAATTATCAAAGGTCGATTTGTTCTTACCAAATACCGTCACATCATCTGAATAGAAAAATCTCCATGTAGTAAAAAAATTAAATGTCTGCTGTCTAAAAAATACTGAAAAAGTATTTTAAATGTGGTTAAAGTAATAGTACTTAAATTTATGTATAAGCGAAACATATATACAGATTAATACGAAATGATTGCAAAATGGTTTCTTTTCATCAAAAAATATTCAAAAAAAAACATTTATTACACATGTAAACAAAGAACATTGTTCAAACAAGTTGCAAAACACATCGATCAATAACTCCCGAGACTAACCCAGAGATGGCGCTCGTAGTAAACCAGTAACCAGGTCTTTCTAGAGTACTAACCTTTGCTTGAAACGTGTCAAAATTTTAAGTCGATCGGACCAGGAAAAAGGTTTTTTGAAGTGAAGTGAAAAAGGTTTTTTCCAAGTGGGTGCCGCGATTGCTTTCGAGGGAACAAAAACAGCAACAAGTCGATGATTCAGAAAGCTGTTTATCGCTAT
>BMAW01043383.1:553625-563632 GCA_019974015.1 Nephila pilipes | reverse complement strand
TATATATATATATATATATATATATATATATATATATATATATATATTCGTATAATATAATTCTCCCATATGTAATTCTACAACGATGATAGTTTACTCTGTTATAAAATCAAACTTGTAAATATTTCAATGTTTTTATGTCTTCCTATATCTCTATCACATGAAAGTATATATTAAATGTTTACTATTTTAAAGGCTTTTCGGGGGAAACTTATCGTATGGAGAATCATATGAATGTGTTTTTCCTGACTAGAAAATAGTCTAGTAGTCAAAGCCGAAGGGGAAAATATTTGGAAAAAGAACTTTTCAATCCAAAAAGAAATAGAAAGATGCGTTATTAGATACTTGAAACCTTTTTTTGAATGGTGCGTTTAGAACTTTTTCAAGTTCTTGATGCATAAATTTTCTGTCTTTGTTAAGAGAAAGCGTAAATCAGTGAAATAATAAGAAGTATTATTATTTTTTTCAGACTAAAAGTCTAATCAATTATATTATTTTAATCCTTATTTAAATTATTTATATACTGCCTAGAACAAAAACTCATTTATTCATATATATTACCATACTTCTGAGTATCCATATGTAACGTATTAGGTAAATGCTTAAAAATATTTGCGCTTTCTGCCATTTAATATATTTTTTAATACCATAATAGTATTGTAAAATGTTTATAACACTATTTCCTGTTATTAAATATCACTAGTACAATAATATTTTTACCTACAACGATTAGGTAACTGAATAAAAGTAAGCTGTTTATTCGATTTTTATACTATAATTATTTCCTCCATTGCAACATAAAATTCTTTCCCATTATACGAATAGTGGAGTACGTAATTTAAATCTTTAAATCTATGTCACAGAAATCACTCAAACATTTATTCAAAGAAGGAAATCAAATTTCAAAAGAACAAAGCAAAAAAAAATATTTTTAACGAAAATATTTGCAGCTGAGAATATATATATATATATATGTATATATATATATATATATATATGCTTTAATTCAGAAATTATTACAGTTGAACAATTGTTATAAAGTCATTAAAATTCTAAGAAGTGATAAACATTGAACAAATTTCCAAAATTGCTTGTGAAACTTTGTAATCTTATCTGACGTAATTCCCATATGTTTTCAGTAATAGTTCAAGTAAATTAAATAATCTTCTTCTGTGAGATATATTAAACTATTTCATCTTCATGAATCAGGAGTTTCTGAAAACTTTCCACAATATCAATGTGTTCAGACTTCTGTTTAATTTTAAATGTGACAAAGTTTTTTTTTTCTCCCCTTAAATACTCAATACTGAAGAATTTTCGTAATTTATGACTTCGAATTACATTTAACATTTTTTCTCTTGATAAAGAACAAGTGTTTGAATTGTTTAAACTTAAAATAACTTCCTATACGCTTCGTACTTAATTGTATATGGGTTTTTTTCAAATTTAATCTTTTATTTCATTTTCTTCTTCATGCTCCGCAGACAATGAATACAATTAATTATCTGTTAATTACAGTCTGAATTCACAATTAAATTTTCTTCTGTAGCTTAATTAACTGTTTGTAAAATACCTAAATTTATTTTTCCCGTAATTAAATAAAAAAAAAAACAGGTGCATGCTTAAGTACTCCTAATCAAGGGAGAATAAAGAAAAATTAACTAATAGATCTTAAATATATTATTACTGCTATTTTGCAAAGTTTGTTAATATATTGATTAGTTAAGTTAATATTACATTAATGTTAAGTTAGTTAGTTAATATTACAAACGGGCTGTTGGTTTAATTTCCCCTTGAATACGTCAAAATATTTTACCACTATTTTTATTTTTGAGCATTATTTGATTTTTAGACTTCAAATAAGATTTGTTTAGAAGTTAATTTGTCAAAGACAGTCAGAGTATATTCTTAGCATTTCGTTACGTTGTTCATAATATTTTCTACCAATGAAAATATCGAAAAACTTTTACCTGTTTATTCTTCAAAAAAGAAAGAAAAAAGGAATGAAATACATTATTAATGTTAAGAAAATACAATTAATTCCTTAATATCCAGTTGAAAAAATTCTGAAATAATTTTCAAAAGGAATCCCAGGGAAAAAGCTATGAATTGTAAGTACAATTAGATCGTACATATCAAATTCTATGCTTGTTAATTATTTGAAATAAACATGCTTAAATTTGTAACAATTGAAATGTTACAAAAATTATTTTAAAGAGTTTTTTTTTTTTTGGTTAAATATTAAACAAATTTTCGTTCATTACGACTGAAAAACACCTGCCACCCACCATTACATAAAATAGTAATAATAGTAATTCTAGATAATCATTAATTTATTTTATCCCTATTGACTGGTGGAAGGTTAGTGTGGTTTCAAAATGAATACTGTACGCTATGTGTCTGTCATTTTTATTAAATATATCAGTTTTTATTATATTTTATTTTTCATCGATATCTTAAAATTAAATAATCTTAAGTCACATGCCTTTTTCTCACCTTTTGCCTTTTTTCTTAATCTAATTCTTCGATCAATTAAAACTGCTGATATCGGAATCACTCAAGCTTAATTTTTATTAACTAGTTTTCATGAAATCTTTGCATAACTTTTTTTTTTGTTTTAAAAGCAAAGAACTGCATACCATAAAAAATGATGTTTTTGTTAAACAATGTTTTTACTACAAATTATAAGAATTATTAATCCGAACAGATGAATTTAGAATTACTTACTAGCTTAAATTCCGTATCTTCCTCTTATAATCTTAAGCTGAAACTTAGAATTACACACATATATAATATATATATACTTATATGTATGTATATACACACACACACATATATATATACAGACACACATTCACACACACACACACATATATATATATACAGACACACATTCACACACACACACACACACATATATATATATATATATATATATATATATATATTGTTACGAATCCGAGAGTACGCTTCCCTACAACGGTTCTCTTATAAAGGGAAAGAGACATTTACATATATTTCATCACTCGCCAAGGAAAGTTTAAGCAATGACCCCTGAACCTTGTCGATGGATTTGGCAACTTGGAGAAGAACTTTGCAATTTTGGAGACAAAACAAAAATTTCCGAAAGTGCTAGAATATAGGCGAAAACACAATTAGATCAAAAGATATGGATTTTTTCTTAATTTTTCCTGTGTCCTCACACCTGACTGGAACAAGCATAAATATGCCGAGAGCCTGAGATATACTAGTATGTATTTGGAGTCTGCCTTTCAAGAGCAAATATTGCTATAAAACTAAGACTGCCATTGCAAGCGCTGTTTTTATTCCTGTATATGTGTTGTTATTCTGTACATGTTCTGTGTCCCTATTTGTACGACTACTGAGAAAACTCTACTACCCGTGTGTCATTTTGTTCAGAACATTTGTGAATAAAGCGTCATTCGCAATTATCCTCCGTGTTGGACTGATTTTCAATCGTTATACGCACAAGCACGAATGGAATTTTTATAACAATATATATAATGTGAGTAACCATAAGATTAAAATCATATTTATAAATTATAACTTTGGATAAAACATTACTGCTATTATAAACAATTAATAATAAAAAATAATTCTATACATCAAAAATTAATAACACAAATGATTCTAAACAACACAAATTATTAACACATTTGGGCAACAACTATGAAGAATCATAAATCTAAATAATTTTAATATTTAAATTCAAAGTTTTTTTTTAAATAATATTGGAATGGACAACTTAAACTTTTGATTGTTCCAAATGCATAAATATTATAGGTACACAACAACATATTTTACCTTTCATTTATTCATATTTACAATTCACAAAATTTTATTTTATTATTAACATTTGCAGCTTTACAATTATCATTAAACTAGCTAGTTACATATAATATTGCAATCAGTTAAACGTGATTATCCAAAATAATTCTTGTTTTTTCAAAATTCCATATTTTCAAAAATAAACTCCACAGAATTATAAGTAATGCATGAATACAAAGGAAAAGGTTAGGTGATTTGATGTAATACAGCTAGCCACTTAAGTCGCCCGATATGGCCCCATGTGATTTCTTCCTTTAGGGGTTTGTAAAAGATAAAAGTGAATGTGCCAAAATTTATTTGAACTTAAGCAACGGATTTCTGCTGTTGCACAAAATCAATTACCACTTACACTTTACAACGTGTTTGACAGGAATTTACATTTTGAATTGACATTATGTGTGTAACTAAAGGAAGTTATATCGAACATTCGAAAAAAAATTATATTTTCCCTTTGCATTTATGTATTATTTATCATTTTGAGTCGTTTATTTTTGAAAATATGGAATAATGAAATGGGATTAATAATTTTGATTATCCCTGTATTTTTATCAACCCTTCCTTTCGAGTTTCATAACACTTATAATTTTTTTTATTTCAATATAAGTTCTGTTAAACTCTTCTATAACAACTGTAGGAAAATACCACAGGTGTGAGTGTGATCTTAGCTTTTCTCTGAAATAACTTAAAATGCTAAAAATTCCTTTAACAAGGAAAATAGCGAGTAAAATCTTGCAATTAATAGAAGATGACAATATTTCAGTATTTTCAAGCCTTAAATAATTTAATAATAAAATTCTTTTCTACTCCTTCACATTATATTACACGATTTCATAATTCAGAGATTATGAAATGAATTCTTCCTTATGTTTAAGTATCACCCTGGGATTGCTTCTTATAAGCAAAAACTCTATTTTATATGTATAAAAAAGGCAAAAAGAAGAGTATTTCCTATTCTTTCCTTTGATAATAAGCTGCTAATTCCTACGATATTTTTCCTTTTGATAAACTTTACTTAGATTAAAATTTATTGATGTTTTTAATTCAAAGTAATCCTGAAAAATGTACCTAAAATCAATGCAATATGAATTAAGGATTCCTGAAATTTAACATTCGTATACATTAGGTTTAAATTGAATCTCGAAATTGTGTCCAGGTGGGAAGAAAATTTAAAGCAGTTAAAGGGAAAAATAAGCTGCTTGAAATAAATGCTCAAAAAACAAATCTGGAACCCAAAATATTTAGATATCTTGAGTCAACACTTAAGAAAATAACAATTTAAAATTTCAGAAAAGAATTTGTCACATAGAAATCTAATTTCATTTGCATTAAAATTCAATTTATTTTGAACAAAAAAATTGATCACCCTATTAAAATGTTTCAATTGCGAAAATATTATTATGTAAAAACTTTAAGAAGAAAGACTCAACTATATAAGCAAAGATTTTAATGCGCTATAGGTACACATATTTTTATTGTAAGTTTTAAAACTACAGAAAATATGAAAGAAGAAAATATTTTTGAAGACTTGTGTATCATGTAAATATGACAAATGTCATAAAATATATCAATATAAATGGCAGATATATATTTTTACTTATTTAATTTACACTTTACTGATTGGCATTCATCATAACAAATATTTACAATCATTCAGTTTGCTCAATTTAGCTTAAATTACGAAGAACCGGAGTTTTCTAGGTCTACAACCTTGGACTTGTATTACAAAAAAAAGTGAAATATTATCAGTTATTTAATGCACATGCTAAATTCCAATATTTTCCACGGTGCATTAATATACTTATAAGAAAATCAATAATTATCAAGACATAACACTAAAGCTCTAAAACGACTTAACAAACTTAACGACTTAAGTACAGTTTTAATCAGACAGCATAGAAAGGCGAAAAAAATATGATTAAGAAATGCCGAATTTTCCAGGGGGAGTGGACACATTCGAAAGTACAATCCGCATTTAATGCTGCATAACTTTGAATTGAACGATTTGACAAGAACGCGTGCTTTCAGCATGGAATAAGTTTAAGTCGGCACCAAAAATTGGTCTTTCATTTATGAATATTTTTTTTCTTTGCTATTTTCGTGTATATTAGGATTTTACTGTCAGATTTTTTTTTCAGATCCACAGCTTTAAAATACAAAATTAATAATAAATGTACTATTAAAGATCCTTTTTAATGGATCTTTAATAGTACATTTAGTAACGCATTAGTATAAGGAATTTAAATAACACACGATATATTTCTCTCTTCAGTTAAGACATCCTTAAGAAGTAGTAGATGTCCTTAAGATTGTTAGAGTTGAAGTCGTAGAAATTAAATTGTATTTAATTATTCTAAAAAAAATTGCATCCAAAAAATCATGTATAAATCCAGCTGGCTCTAATTATCTCAAATATTTATCATTTGAAACTAAAAACGAGTATTAAATCTACACTGAACTCAGTCAATACCTCTATATTGAAAATTATGTAATACTGAAACAATTGTAAACAGTTCAAATGTATATTTTTTCTCAGTAATAATCAAAAAGTATAATTTAATTTTTCCATCTTTTATAAATTTAACTCATATTATTGCATATAAAGTTATCGAATCATTATCGATTCCGTGCATTAATATTATACTTAAATCAGCATGATTTTCATAAAACCAATGTATTCTAAAAATATAATTAGTTGTCGAATTATTAAACATAAATAATGAAATTATGAATAATTTTAAAAAGTTTTATAAACATTATATTATTTGTTATTTTAAATTACAATCTTATTCTTCTCAAATTATTTTTTTTATCAGAAAACTTCCCTGTACAAATAGTTTGAATTTTTTCCATTTCTCTCATCTAAATATATTCTTATGTTTCCATTCAAATACAGATAATAAAAGAATTTGTTCTGAGAACATTGATAAGAATATCACCAATACCTTTAATTTTTTTTTAAAAAAAATTGTGTGTTCTTTACATGAATAAAACGTCTTTTTACGCCTTGGAATATTTGTCTTAAAACATTACATTATCTCTTCAACAAATAGCTAAAATAACGTTATATTATAGCTATAGTATTAAACATAGCTTAAGAAACTTTTTTGTAGTTAACAAATATTTTTCTCAAAAATGATTCTCAACGTATTTATAAAAGGGGGATTCTCAACACATTTGTATTTTTTATTTAGACAATTTCAAATAATATGAAAAATCTTATGAAAATTATTTCTAAAATAATCATTTATAAGGAATTATTAGAATCTATTAGGTCCATGAAACGATAACAGAATTAAATTAATGTAATTAAGTTAATTTTAGCGTATTAATGACTGTATTCAATCAAATTTCAAATATCAAAAATATTTAAATAATTTCAATAATAACATATTTGTAGATAAAGTCGCATTAGTATAAAGCAAATTCATGTGATATTTATAAGAATGATAAGTGTTTAACAAATTAATTCCAACATTTAAAATTAAATTTTTGTCTACATTAAGAATAAATTTTTAAAAAAATATGTTTAGGTTACCTAATTTATTACAAATATTATCTGCCTCTTAATGAAGAAAATGAAAATAATTAAATACTTGAGATTGGTCATTAAAAATAAAAGAAAAGTCGAAGAGAACACACCCTCATTCCTCAACGCCATTTAGGAAAATTTTCAGCTTCAATAAATTACTTCTTTTCATTCCGAGTCAGAACAAAAAATAATTTCAAAAAAAAAAAAAAAAGGCTACAAAAAGGAAATGAAAAGAAAAAATACAAATAGATAAATAAATAAAAAAGAAAGAAAGAACATATCCGCTTGGAAAATGTTGAATGCGTGAATGTACAGAAACCCAGAATGGAAGGATAAAACAGCATTATATTATTTTCCCAGCGAACAGCAAATCCTTCCATTCACGTGACGAAGGAAGCCAGCGCTGGGTGTCAGGAAGGAGGCATCAGGTTACTCAAACTGTGGTCGAGGAGGGAAAAGCGATTTAGAGAGCAGAAACTAGTTGAAAGTCGGAAGCTATTGGTAATAGTCGAGTTGTTGATCTTTTGTACGGGAATTAAGACCCCTTTAAACGAAGCACACGACCATTGTGTAAGAAGCTTAGCGTTACCAGCCGACGTCCAGTGATTTCCCTGGCGTATTCGATTCCTCTTTTCAAAATGGGCCTACAATTAAGCAGTTATAAGCATCAACGAGGCAATGAAGGGTGTCTATTTTCATCGGCTATAGCCACTCGTCACTAATGGGTTTGGGCAGGAGAGATGGTGCTTGCAGATTAACCACGACGTTGGCCAAATTAATAGATGCAATCAGGGACTAAGGTCAGGATTCTTGGGGGAATTATTTTAAGCTTAAATTGATGGTCGGGGGGAAGACTGTTTATCGCCGCAACAATGAAATATTTGGTTCTATTAATTGATATCGAGAGATGTTTAAAGCTTTCAAAACTCTCTCTCTCTCTCTCTCTCTCTCAGGAGATCATTAAGTTTTCAGAAGTTCTATGGAATTTATTTATTTATTTGCCCAATAATGCATTCTCTTCTTTTAAAAAAAATAAGAAAGTTGCTATGATCGGAACAATGAAGCATTTGGTTTTTATAAATGATATCGATTGCGATTGTTCATTACCGTTGCACTAAGAAGCAACATAAGGACTTTTGGTGACGGACCTCGTAATTTTGAGCCTCATTCAAGTGACGAGGACGACACCTAAGGTGGACCCTTCCTCTCCAGACTTCCCCAATTCACTGAGGGAGGACTTGGAGCCTCGACACATGTAACATGCATTAGACCCGCTACACGGCTGGTCTTTAGAGTCGTCAGGGCTCGAACCCACGACTCTCAAAAACAACCCCGCAACCTGTCTGCAACCATGACCGCTGCCTCATAATTGATATCGAGAAATGTTTTAAGCGTTCGAATGCCATTCAAAAAGTGTTTTTCATACTAAATATCTTTATAACTTTTTGCACACTTATAAATAAATAGTATGTTTACTTATTCTCTATCTTATATTTAAAGATAATGTGTTATTTAAAGGAAAAATATGTTATCACTGATAAGGGTCCAGTTGTTTCAATATCAAACAGATTTGTCAAAGTTTATAGCTTTTCCAAAATTATGTGAACTATGGACTTTTTTTTTTCAGCAACACTATATTAATAAATTTTATTTAAATGAGAGACAAAATAATTCTTCAGTTCTTCGAAAGTGTTGTTATATATTATAGCATGTAAACTGTACCTAGGTAATGACTAGCAAGAGAATTTATTAAATGTTTTCTATAAAATATTGTTACATATTCTGATCTTATTTAATATATTCGCGTCGGTGAAATATGTTTATGAGATATGCCCATAACCGTTGTACGTAATTCTGTTTTCCTGTTATCATAATCATTTGTAAGTTAATGTTTTTAATATTGTAAACTTAATTGTAGTTCTCTGTTCGATCAATTAATCACTAACTAATCATATCCAATTAGTTTTAATTGAATTTTAAAGATGTAAATGAAATGGTGCATGAGAAAAAATCTTTAAATAAAAGCTTTTCCGTTTAAATACACTTGATTAACCGTTCAATTTGAGGTTGACTTTCAAACCTTAAACCTGAAAAATGAGTAACATTTTTCACTTGAAATTATATGTTTAATTCAAACTGGCATATTTTTTAAAATTCATTTTACTAATTTTATTTTTTAAAAAATACATTTAAAATTCATGTCAAGTCTTAAAAACTACTCTTAGTTAAATAAATAATTTAAATTGAAGAGATTTCTGATATTATATTCGAAAATGACATTTACGCATTAAAACAAAACCTCAATGCCATAATGTGTTCGACATTGAATTTCCGTTAAGGTATAAAATTCTTACTGCAAAATATGCTCCTTAAAAGTTTGAATTGCTATATTTTGAAAACTTTTGAAAGGATATGCTTTAACAGAGTAGCAGAAAAGGTTAATTTAGATGAACTTCTAATGTAATACTCGTAAGAAATGAAATAATGTGATGAGTAATTGCAGCGTTTTATATAATTTTGAGCATGCTTGTCTTTGAAAATTAATATTTTTATAAAAGTACAGGTAAGTTTAATTATAAAGGATCAGTTAATTAAACAGAAAAGAGAACCTACTGTAAAAACTGAAAAA